>JAVJHY010794355.1:0-70636 GCA_035593235.1 Phascolosoma agassizii | reverse complement strand
CCTGCTGCGCGACCGGCTACGTCTGTTGTGAGGTTCGCGTTGATCCCGAAGTAGAAGTTCGCCGCGACCAACACCCACATCGGGATTAGCATGGCCAGGGGTGCCTCAGCAATCGGAGTAACACGCTCCGCCGGCGCCGGTCGGAGGTACGCCACTTCGACCACCTTCCAGATGTATACCAAGGCCATGATCGACGTGATCATGACCAGAGCCGCAACGGGCCACATCCCCTGCTCCAGCGCCGCCTGGATTAGGTACCACTTGCTCACAAAGCCCACCGTCAACGGGACTCCGATGATGCTCAACCCAGCAGCAACGAAGCCCGCAAAGGTCCACGGCATCTCTTTGCCCAGACCCGCCATGTCGCTGATCTGCATGCTGCGGGTGCGGTAGTAGACACAACCCACGGCCATGAACAGCGCAGCCTTGATGAGGGCATGGTTAAAGAGATGGATGATTCCCGCGGTCAGTCCCAAGACTGAAACCAACGAGATTCCCAGGACCATGTAGCCGATCTGGGCAATGCTCGAGTACGCGAGCAGTCGCTTGATGTTGTCCTGATAGACCGCGACCAACGACATGCTAAAGATCGCGATGAGGGACAACGGGAGTAGCACGACGTTCAGGCGCATCGTCTCGAACGAGAACGAACTCCCAAACACGGTGAAGAAGAACCTCAACAGCATGTAGACGGCGACCTTTGTAGCCGTTGCCGCGATAAATGCCGTAACAGCCGAAGGCGCGAACGTGTACGCGTTGGGAAGCCAGGAGTGCAGAGGGAACAACGCGAGTTTCAGCCCAATACCCACGACGAGAAACGCGAACGCCACCTTGATTGTTCGCGTGTCCGCAACAGCGGGCAGGCGCTCCGCCAGGTCGGCCATGTTCAGCGTTCCCGTCATCACGTACATCATGCCAATGCCGATCACGATGAACGTTGCGCCGACACTCCCCGCGACGAGGTAGCGGTATGAAGCGGTCAGTGCCCGGCGATCGCGTCCGAGTGCGATCAGCCCGTACGCAGAGAGGGACGAGACCTCGAGAAACACGAACACGTTGAAGACGTCGCCGGTGATCGCGATGCCCAACAGGCCCGTGAAGCAGAGCGTCCACGCAGTGTAGAACAGCGCGTGCTTCTCTCGGGGCACTTCAGCTTCCACGCTACGGAGCGCGTATGGGGTAACGATGGCTCCGATCGACGCCACAATCAGCAGGACAAAGGCGTTAACAATGTCTACCCGGTACTCGATTCCGTACGGGGCTTCCCAACCGCCCAGTTCGTAGCTGATGGTGCCGCCGGCGAGTACTTGCTGCAGTAGCTCGACCGAGACCCAAAGCGAAACCCAAATGGCGGCTAGCGACACACCCCAGGCGGCCCGCGGGTTGCGCACCAGCAGGCACACTGGAGCCGCGAGCAGGGGGATGAGGACCTGTAGGACTGGGAGGTGGTCGCGAAGTCCCATCACAACTCCGCTTCGATCTTGAGGATCTCGTCTGCCTCGATGGTCCCGAAGGCTTCTTTGATCCTGATGACCAGCGCCAATCCGACCGAGGTCGTCGCGATCCCGACCACAATGGCGGTCAGGATGAGCACGTGGGGGATGGGGTTGGAGTACAGCACAGGCTCAGTCCCCTCGACGTGCTCGAGCAGGATGGGCGCGGTGCCCCCGGTGATCTTCCCCATGGAGATGTAAAAGATGAACACGGACGTCTGGAAGAGCGTGAGCCCCAACAGCTTCTTCACAAAGTTGGGTCGCGAGATGATGGTGTAGAAGCCGACCATCATCAGAAAGATGAAGACCTCGTAGTTGAACAGACCGGGAGCGGTCATTCCGACTCCACCCTGCCGCGACCGGCGAACTGGTAAAAGATCCCGATCATTACCGCTGCCACCGTGATCAGTACGCCAAGTTCGACGAGCAGGATACCGAGGTGTTGTCCATGGTGGGGATCGTGGCGCAGGACGTCATAGTCTAGGAAAACGCCGCCCTTGAACATGGAAGCGACACCCACCCCGGCGTATAGCAGAACGCCCAATGGCGCGCACGTCGTGACGATCTTCTCGGGGGCCACCTTCTTCACGGCGTCCAGTCCAAACAACAACGCGTAAAGGATGAAGCCGGCTGCGAAGATCACTCCAGCCTGAAATCCTCCGCCAGGGCCATAATCGCCATGGAATTGCACGTACAAAGCGTAGAGCAAGATCAGCGGGATGAGGACCTTCAGGCCCACGCGAAGAATGACCTGGTCGCGCATCAAACCGAGTCTCCTTCCACTTCTTCTTCCCGCCGCCGGGGTCCGCCCAGCAGCAGCATGACGCCCACCAGGGCGGTAAACACAACCGTGGTTTCGCCCATTGTGTCGTACCCCCGGTAACTCGCGAGTACCGAGGTCACGATGTTCGGAACACCGATCTCGTGCCCGGGATCTTCGAGGTAGCGAGGGGCGACGTGCTGATGGATCGGATTGTCCGCCGATCCGTAGGGGGGCATGTCCAACGTGCCGTACATCAGAACCGCACCGGTGATCACCACAACCACGAGCGCGAGCACGTTGGGGGTACCCTTTCGCTCCTTTTCGTCCTTGCCTACGAGGGCAATTGTGCCCATGAGCAGGATTGTCGAGACACCCACGCCGACCGCCGCTTCGGTAAACGCAACATCCACGGCGTCCATGACCGTGAATAGGCTTGCCGAAAGGAAGGAGTAAATGCCTGCCAACATCGTCGCAGCGAAGAGGCTGCGGAGCCTCAGGATCGCAACGGCGGTAACGCCTAGGAGGACAAGGAGAGCGACGTCTATGGCGATGTCCACGTTAATCCCCCCGTCCAGCGTCGTCGCCGAGCAACGGCTCTACGCCTTGGTGGAGCGCAGCGCGGCAAACGGCGTGTGTGGCAATCGGACTGGTGAACACGATGAAGACGAGAATTGCCACGAGTCGGATGACTACCGGGAATGATCCAAAGAACATCATTCCCAGGAGGATCAACCCGGCGCCGGCGGTGTCCGTCATCCCCGCAGCGTGCTGGCGGGTGAACACATCAGGCATGCGCATGACACCGATGGCGCCCGTCACCATGAAGAACAACCCTCCGGCGATGAGCACGCTGCCCACCATGTGCAAAGCGGACGTCATGACGTACCCCCCGACCCGCCGTTTGCCGGTGGGTCCGTGCTGTACTCAGCGTCCAGGCCGCCGGTCTCCACATACTTTAAGACCGCCACCACCCCGATGAAATTCATCATCGCGTAGACGAGAGCAAGGTCGAGGAAGTCCGGGCGCCCGTTTAGGAACCCCAAGACGGCGATAAGAAGCACGGTCTTGGTCCCAAACATGTTCACCGCAAGGATGCGATCGAACACGGTTGGGCCGAGAAGCGCGCGGATCATGGCGAGCCCCATGGTCGCCAGGATGGCGAAGGTTGCGACGGCGAAAATCATACGCTCGTCACTGTGTCGGGTTCGCCATTTCGGCCCGGTTTGTCATGTCGGACACCTTTCGGTCCATCGAGCCCTCTTCGGTACCGTCAATGGAAGCCGTCGTGAGCGCGTGAATCTCGAACTCTTGGCCGTACACGCCTGTGGTAATCGTTCCAGGAGTGAGCGTCACGGAGTTGGCGAACACGAAGCGCCCCAGGTCGTCCGTCTGGGTCCCGGTGTACCGCGTCATGACGGGACGGATCGGGAGTCTGGGGTCGAGGACCACGCGTGCCACGTGGAGGTTCGACTTCACGATTTCAACTGCGAGCCAGGGGACGTACAGGATCGCCTTGGGAAGAATGTGAAGCGGTACCGATTCGCGATCGGCGATGGCCATTCGCCACGCTATGAACGTCACGATTAGTACCGAAACCACTCCCATGCTTATCAACAGCGACGTGTAGTGCCCGGAAAGGAGCAACCACGACATAAGCAGTCCTGCCGCCATGCTGATCAGATGGACCAACTGCCCGCCCTTCGTTCGGTTCTCTGGTGCGTCGGAGGGCGAACATACGAACGTCTGTCAGGATGGGTCAACGCCTCCGGTCCATCCGCCGGACCCGGGCCTACCAGTTCGATTGGGCTCCGTCGATGATGCGCTGGACTAACAGCTCGATCGCCTGCGCCCGCCCAACGTCTTCATCCTCCGATGCATCCAAATACTGCCCGCGAACGTTGAGGCCCGCATCATCCCATAGGATGACGTTACCCACGCGATCCACGATCTCGACCCGAACGGTGATCTGAACTTCGCGTTCGATCACCTCCGCCCTGTCCCCGCCGCTGCCAGGGCGGAAAAGCGGAGCCGTGACGTCGTAGCGTGTGATGGTGCCCTGCACCACTGCATCAGCGATATCGCCCCCGGAAGTGCGCACGCCGAGTGCCCGGGGCAGCTGCCGCTCTAGCTCCTGGCGGACCTCTTCGGTGAGTTCGAAGCGCGTCGTTTCGTTATCGAATGGCAGGACTGCGAACGTTCGAATGTGGTCGGGCAGTCCAGACCCGGCCCGCAGGCTGTAGCAAGCGGATGCCGAAACCATGGAAAGGCCGATACCAAGCGCGACGGCTCCCATCAGGACGACCTTCCCTGCTCTCATGACGGCTCTAGGATCCAATGGACCAGATGTCTGGAGGGTAGCTTTCGACGAACTCGAACGAATCCACCTCGATCTCGAGTTCGCGGAACGCTGTAAGGTTACGGTAAAGCGTGCTCTCGGGCACAACGTCCGGCTCTTCGCCCCATTCGACGCTCAGGGTTTCTTCAACCCGACCGTCGCGTAGTAGCTCTCCGCCGGCAACCCGGCCGCCGGTGAAGCCGAACGTGGCCTCGCCGCCCTCGGCAATCTGATAACGGAGAGTGACGCCTGAGGAACCGACGGTGGCGCCGCTGACCAGGGTGTTTGCGCGTCCGGGCCGGAATACCCCTAGCGACACCCAAAGCAACGGAGCGGGTGGAACAAGCCCGGGCGGTGCACCAGGAGGGATTCGGAGTTCGTCATCGACAAGTGCCGCTTGCAGGATTGGCTCGCCGTTGTTGAGAAAAAGATCGAGGCGAGCTTTGTACGGCGGCTCCATTCGAATCACGCCTTGGCCCGAAAACCGTGCGCCACCCTCGTTGATACGCCATTGGAAGACCGCCCTTAGTGGGCGCTCAGGTTGTGTGGCAACCTCGCGCTGTAGCGCTACTTGCCGAGCATCGATGGTGGGTCCCGGAGGCAGTCCCGGGGACGCTGTGCAGGAGGTGGCAGCGAGCAACGCCACGAGAAGGGTCGGCGAATGGGACGCCCAGCTGGGTAGGCGATTGCCTGAGGCGCCCTGTCGTCGTCTTTCCCAAACTGCCGTCATCGGTACTCCCTGATGTGCATCGCGGTGCTCGCGGATCCCGTTCTGCGAATCTACCTCTACGGAGTCGGGGTTTCTACGGCCCCCTTCTCTCCCCTCATGGGGTTCTCTACCTTCCCGCCAAATGCCACCTAAACCCGTTTACCTGACCTCCGACGTCCACCTCGGGGGAGTACCCTCGGAAACCGAGGCTTCGTTCCATCGGTGGCTCCGCCATGCTGCGTCGGAAGCGGAGCAAATCGTGATCAACGGCGATCTGTTCGACTTCTGGTTCGAGTATCGCAACGCCATTCCCCGCGGGCATACCCGGACCCTGGGTCTGCTCGCCGACGTTGTTGATTCGGGCGTTCCCGTGGTGTTGTTCGGGGGGAATCACGATTGGTGGGGAGGCAGCTACCTCGAAAACGAGGTCGGCGTCCAGTTCTACCGAACCCAGCAGCGGTTGGAGCTTGCAGGTTCACGCGTTCTGATTGCCCATGGCGATGGTGTCGGTAAAGGTGACCTGGGTTACCGCATCCTTCGACGTGTCCTCCGCAATCCCCTTTCTGTGGTGGCGTTTCGCTGGATGCATCCCGACGTCACGGGTTGGGTAGCAGACCGAGTGTCGCGTACGAAGGAGCGGGAAGCGACGGGGCACGGGCGCAGTCACAAGAGAACGGAGGCCGTTCGGGCATGGTCGCAGTCTGAACTCTCTGCAGATCCCTCGCTGGACATCGTCATCACAGGGCACACACACAGCCCAGAACTGTTGGAATTTGAGCCGGGTCGGTGGGTGCTAAACGCAGGCGATTGGGTGTTCCGCAAGTCCTTCGCGATCCTCAGTCACGATGCTGCCCCACAACTCCTGGAGTGGGAACGGAGCGGCCAGTAAGCGACGCGCGAGGTTAGTGCCGCGGCGGGCCACCCCAGGGCGCTGGTAATCGTACGCCGATCTCGATCCCCGGCGCCCCCGTCTCACTTGGAACCGGGTTAACCGTCAGGGGATCCGGAAAGTCGCTCAAGTGGGCCGAGACAAAGGCGTCGGCGCCTCCGAGGAGGAGCATGAACAACCCAAAGGCGATCCAGTCTTCGCGTTGCTGACTGCGGGACTCAACTAGGCCTCGCGCCTCCACGACCCCCTCGTCCTCTTCGACAAACGACAGGATACTGTCGGGCTCCACGATTCCGGCGCGCGCCGCCCTGCGTTCCGCGTCGGCAAGCCGCAAAACCTCACTTTCCCTCGCCGACTCCAGAAAGCGGTGGGACTTGTACACCATCGTCCCAGAGGTGATGTCGGCAATAGCGTAGAAGACAGCTCGGGAATAGGAGCCTGCCGCGGCTTGACCCCATCCGGGGAGCACCAAAGATCGTAAGAACGCACCTCGGGGCGTGGGACGTTCTGCGAATCGATTTGCTGTGTCAGCGACTGAAGTATCCTGGACGGCATTCGCCTCCACCACAGGCGGCACGTCCTGCGCGGTAGCCGCTAGCGGGAGCAGCAAGGCAAGCGCGATCAGGTAAGCGGTGCGCCAGACAGGGCCGATTTTCGTCGAATAGGTCACGTGGCTTTGGTTGCCTTCGGCACGAAGACGGATCACGTGGCTTTCGTAGCTTTGGGGACGAAAACACATCACGTGGCTTTCGTAGCTTTTGGTACGAAAACACGGAGTCGGTTCGATACGACATCGATCTTGAGGGTGGTTGCACGCTCTCGTACAACTTCGCCGTCGAGCTCAAAAGCTAGTGTATCGCCGTTGGCCCCGGACAACTCCGCCGAAGCGAAGCGTCGCAGTTCGACCGACTCGTGCGTGCCGTGCGTCCCCTTGATCACTTTGGGGATTACACGAAGGACCTGAAACAGGTTCAGCGCTCCAATCCAACACATGTCGAGTTTGCCGTCGTCGGGAGTGGCGCCAGGATTCAGCATGAAGCCTCCGCCGATCGACGGACCCACGGTCACCGCAGCGATCATCGCTCGACCCTCGACCGCCGCTCCGGAATCGAATGTGGCGGACGCGCCGATCGGTCGGAACGTGCGCAAGGCACCCGCCAGCGCAGCCAGGTACTGTGCAAGCCCGCTCAGTCGCCGTACGCCCTCTCGGCGTTCCAGCACAGCCACATCGATGCCGATACCCAGCAGGTTCACGAAGTGGCGCTCCGATTTGCCGAAACGAACTCGACCCACGTCGAACGGATGAGCATACCCGCCGGCGAGTGTATCGAGCGCGGGCTCAATCCCTTTGGGGGCGCCAACCATACGGTAGAAGTCGTTGCCGGTCCCGAGAGGAATCACACCCATGGCAGGTAGATCGCCCTCAACCGAGAGCAACCCGTTCGCGACCTCGTGAATCGTCCCGTCTCCTCCCACGGCCAACACCGCCTCAACGCCGCGTTGGGCCGCCTCTCGCGCCAAAGCTTCACCGTGCCCCGGTGCCTCGGTTATATGCAGTTCGAACTCTATCCCTCTAGCGCGCAGCGCGGCCTCGACTTTGGGCGCCGTGCGCTTGCCGGCACCGCTGGCCGACGCGGGGTTGAGTATGATGTAGATCGACATAGGGAAGCTCAGCTAAAGCCCTGGTGGCGGGGACGTGTGGGAATCGAACCCACCGACTCGGTTTGACCGAGCCAGCCAATTTTGAAGACTGGTCAGGACACCAGTCCCGATCCGCCCCCCCAGAACACCAGAATCAGCACTCCGGCCAGGAGGCTGAAACCAAACAGGCCTAGCACCCTTCTGCGCATCCCGGAGTTCCCAAGAGCGGCGACCGCTCCACCCTTGAAGACAAGGTTGGCCAGGGCTCCGGTCATCACGAGACGCCAACCCTCCGAAGGATCCACCCGCCCTCCCTTAACGAGTTCGGTGACACTCAGGGTGATCGCATCGACGTCGGTCAGACCCGAGAGTATCGCGACGGCATACAGACCCTCGTCGCCCAACTGCTCCTTGGCCCAGGCCACGGCGAACAGTATCAACCCGTACAGTAGGCCGAAAACGATTGCCGTGCGTAGGCCCGACGGTGGACCATGAGCGACAGGGGCAACTTCCGCGTTGCGCGCCTGGAGGTAGCCACGCGCCGCGATCGCCAGCATGGCTAACAACAGCATTCCCAGCGGGGGACCGGCGCTGCGCAGAAACGCCGGATGGACCACGAGGATCTCAAGTAGTACCCGAACGAGCACCACAGTCGAGGCGATCATCACGACGGTCGCCGCAACGCCAGCGGTGACCGTTTTGGCTCGGGACTGCTGGGCATAACTCACAGAAGTCGCCGTGCTCGAGATCAAGCCGCCGAGGACACCGGCGACCAGCGTGCCCCCGCGTTCACCGAGGAATCGGGACGCTGCATAGGCGGCGAGGCTGATGCCCACGATCAGGACCACCATGAGCCAGATGCGCGACGGGTTGAGGACTCCGTACGGCCCCATGGCCCGGTTTGGCAGCACGGGCAGCACCACCAAACCAATCAGCACGAGCCGAAAAATCGCCGTGCTTTCCTCTGACCCGATGCGACTCACAAAGCCGTGGAGTTCCCTCCTCCAGTGGAGTAATACGGCGAGCCCGCCAGCGACAACCACGGCGGGCGCGGTCATTCCCCTAGCCAGTGCGACCCCGACAAGGAACATGGTGAGTGCGGATACCTCCGTCGTCATTCCGGGCGATGGCTGACCCTGGCGAACCAAAGCCACATTCCCGATCACGAACAGGAGGGCAAGAGCGATGATGCCCGCCATCATCAACCCCAGTTCGCCCGGGGGTGATAACAGAGCCACGAGGCTCCCAAAAACGGTCAGGATTGGGAACGTGCGGATGCCCGCGATCTCGTCGGTCGCGTATTGGCGCTGGAGTCCGACGAGGAGCCCCAGCCCCGCCGCGATGGCCAGGACGCCAAAGATCTCAGAATCAGCTATTCCGACAGGCATATGCGTTGAGCGAATGGAGGTGTGGTGCACGATAGCGAGCCGCCCCGGGCTCGGGTACCTTCGAGCATGAGAGCCAAGGCCGGAAAGGACCGTGCGGACCCAACCTCCGAATCGCCCGCGCCACGCCGGCGAAGGCGCTCTCGACCCACGCCGCCGGGCGCGGAATCACGGTCCGTCGGTGAGGAGCACCCCCGTAACCCCGGCGTGCCGCTGGACCTGGATTGGATCCACTCCACTCGGGTTAATCGCAGCGCCTCCGAGCGAAGAGCCCTGACGCTGGGCGCGCGGCGCAGCGTAAAGAAGCGACGACAGCTCGCCTGGCTTCTGCGGGCGATCCGCTTGATGGATCTGACGACACTGGAAGGCTCTGATACGTCAGGGCGTGTCCAGCGCTTGTGCCGGAAAGCCCGGACGCCGGTGCGTGAGGACATCTTGCTGGCCCTTGGTGCTGATCAATTGGATCTCCGTGTCGCTGCCGTATGCGTCTATCACCGCCATGTGGCCGCGGCAGTCGCCGCCCTCGATGGCTCAGACATCCCGGTCGCAGCGGTATCCACGGGCTTTCCGCACGGCCAGAACCCCATTGAGCAACGAGTGGATGAAATTCACGCTTCGGTCGACGTAGGCGCTCGAGAAATTGACGTGGTGGTTACCCGCGAATTCGCCCTCACGGGAGCATGGGAGGAGCTGTACAGCGAGGTCCAGACGTTTCGTGAGGCGTGCGGGCCAGCCCATCTCAAGGTCATCCTTGCGACGGGGGAATTGGGCACCTTGAAGCGCGTGCAGCAGGCCTCCTACGTCGCCATGATGGGCGGGGCGGACTTTATCAAGACGTCCACCGGTAAGGAATCCGTAAACGCGACGCTACCGGTAGGACTCACAATGGCCCGAGCGATCCGCACCTATGTCGAGCGCACTGGTTACCGAGTTGGATTCAAGCCCGCCGGCGGCATCCGGAAGGCGAAGGATGCGCTCCTGTGGATGATTTTGATGAAGGAAGAGTTAGGAAGGACCTGGCTTGACCCCGAACTCTTCCGTTTTGGTGCCAGCTCTATGCTGGGCGACATCGAACGCCAACTTGAACACCACGCGACGGGCCGCTACTCGGCAAGCTTTCACCATCCGCTTCCCTAGTACCGGGTATCCCCGCGAGACCTATGAATGAGATCGCAGACCTCTACGAATCGCTAGAGTACGGCCCCGCACCCGAAAACACCGAGCGAGCCTACGAGTGGCTCGAGGCTAGGGGGCGCCGCTTCGGCCACTTCATCGGCGGGCAGTGGACCGACCCTGGCATGTCTACGGGCTTTCCAACCCACGCGCCGGCCACAGGCGAAACGCTGGCCACCCTATCCCAAGGATCGCCACCAGACATCGATCTCGCAGTCCGGGCGGCGCGAAAGGCCCAGGCCGAATGGTACGCTCTGGGTGGCAGCGCCCGCGCACGATTCCTCTACGCAATCGGTCGACGCCTGCAAAGAGACGCGCGCCTTTTCGCCGTGTTGGAAACCCTGGACAACGGCAAGCCCGTCCGCGAGAGCCGGGACCTCGACATCCCGCTGGTTTCCCGACACTTCATTCACCATGCAGGCTGGGCTCAACTGGCCGACACTGAGTTTCGCGAGCATCGCCCCGTCGGCGTCGTAGGCCAGATCATCCCGTGGAACTTCCCACTCCTCATGTTGGCCTGGAAAGTGGCGCCGGCACTTGCGATGGGTAACACAGTGGTGCTCAAGCCTGCCGAATTCACTCCTCTGACCGCGCTCCTTTTTGCTGAGCTCTGTCGGGGCGTTGGATTGCCGGCCGGCGTGGTCAACGTGGTCACCGGTGATGGGGATACCGGCGCCGCTCTCGT
Organism: Phascolosoma agassizii; assembly: GCA_035593235.1. NCBI lineage: Eukaryota > Metazoa > Annelida > Sipuncula > Phascolosomatiformes > Phascolosomatidae > Phascolosoma > Phascolosoma agassizii. The sequence continues at coordinate 59,563 of JAVJHY010794355.1, read as the reverse complement.
CGCTCATTCCGACGTCGATAAGATCGCTTTCACCGGCTCCACCGAAGTCGGGCGCACCATCAGGAGAGCTACTGCTGGTACAGGTAAGCGACTCTCCCTTGAGCTCGGCGGAAAGTCACCCTTCTTGGTCTATGAAGACGCCGACCTGGACGGTGTGGTCGAGGGTGTGGTTGATGCGATCTGGTTCAATCAGGGCGAGGTTTGCTGCGCGGGCTCTAGGATCCTCGTGCAGGAAGGGATCGAATCAGCTCTTGTACGGAAGCTCAAGGCGCGGATGGAGACGCTGCGGATGGGTGACCCGCTCGATAAGGGCACCGACATCGGCGCCATCATTGCCCCAGTCCAACTTGGGCGCATCGAAAGCCTAGTCGAGCAAGGCCGCGCGGAGGGCGTGGAGGTGTGGCAGCCCTCTTGGAGCACGCCGCGCGAGGGATGGTTCTATCCACCGACGCTTTGCACGTCAGTGTCGACGGCATCGGTCCTTGCCCGAGAGGAGATCTTTGGGCCGGTCGTGACCGTGATGTCTTTTCGGACGCCCACCGAATCCGTCGCTCTGGCTAACGACACGCGGTACGGACTGGCCGCGAGCCTGTGGACCGAAGACATCAACGTTGCCCTCGACATCGCACCCAAACTTGCGGCCGGCACCGTCTGGGTGAACTGCACAAACGTCTTCGACGCGGCCTCCGGCTTCGGCGGCTACCGTGAGAGTGGTTTCGGACGCGAAGGAGGCATGGAGGGCCTGTGGGAGTACGTGAAGCCCGCATGGGCCACCCAGACGCGGCGGCGGGAGGAAGTTCGTGACTCCGCTACTCCGATCGAGTCGGATCTCATGGGAGTGGCGCCACACACCCGTGGCGGCTCGGCAGTTTGGGTCGATCGAACGCCTAAACTCTACATCGGGGGTAAGCAGGTACGCCCCGACGCGGAGTACTCCCTGCTGGTTCGGAGCCCAGACGGCTCGCCCGTCGGCCAGGTGCCCCGAGGGAACCGGAAGGATGTGCGCAAGGCTGTTGAAGCCGCCCATGCCGCCGCTGGCGCCTGGGGCAAACGCACCGCGCACAATCGGGCGCAGATCCTCTACTTTTTGGCTGAGAACCTAACGGCCCGACGCGATGAATTCGTGTCGCGCCTGCGGACACTAACTGGAGTGTCGAAGCGAAAGGCGGTTCGGGAGTTTGATCTCGCCGTTGACCGCTTGTTCACCTATGGCGCTTGGGCCGACAAGTGGGACGGGGCAGTCCATCACACGCCGTTCCGCACAATCACGCTCGCCATGCCGGAACCGTGGGGTGTGCTGGCCGTCGCCTGTCCGGACGAGGCACCTTTGTTGGGGCTGGTGTCACTGATCGGTCCGGCGCTCGCGGTCGGGAACGCCACCGTCGTGGTCCCCTCAACGCGGACTCCGCTGCTTGCGACGGACTTCTACCAAGTTCTGGAGACGTCGGACGTGCCCGCCGGTGTGGTGAACATTGTGACGGGCGACAAGGACGAGCTTGCGCACGTCCTCGCGGACCACGACGACGTCCCGGCGATGTGGTATTTCGGCACGCTCACTGGCAGCAGAGACGTGGAGCTACGTTCAGCCGGGAATATGAAATCGACGTGGGTGGACTACGGGATCCGGCGTGATTGGGGCGACGTGACCCAAGGAGAAGGGCGTGACTTCCTTCGTCATGCGACTCAGATAAAGAACATCTGGATGCCTTACGGCGCCTAACGGATCAGATACGACCGGTAGATGGGGCGCTGGATTACCAGCTTCACACGCTCGCCCGGATGGACGGCAAGTCGGGCGGTTGTGAATTCGTCGCTCGCTAACAGACTGATGTGTATCTGGAGGTCCCGCGAGAATGGCCACCGCGCCTCAAACGAGCCCTGCTGTTTCCCGTTGATCGTTCCGAGACGGGAGCGCGCGCCGTCCGCGACGATGTGCAACGTCGCATCGTTGAAATCGAGGTTGTCGACGTGGATGGCAATGGTCCGTTCCCTCGCATCGACTTCACCGCGGAAAGGATTGTCGGGATCGGGCGTTGAGGCGCATCCGGAGAGCCCGAAGGCGACGACGCCTAGGGCAACCGCACGCAGGGTCATGGCTGAGCTAGGCATGATTAGAACTCCAACAAGAGCATCGAAACCCTACGGCGGTGTGGTCACGTGTAAATCGGAAACCCCTTCTCTACTCGAGCATCCCTTCACACTTAAAGATGTGAGGACTGTTCGCCCGCGTCTAGCGACGGTACATACGAGCGCGGGGGCAAAGCCTTTTCCGACTCTGCCCCCGCCTATTCAGCAAACCTTATACCTGTCTGCTAGCTAATGATATCCTCGATCTTGATGATCTCGAATCCAGCTTCCTGCAGTAGGTCATTTAGCCGGGACATGTCTTCCCGGAGAATCACTTGGAACCGGCGCATCTGAACGTCGAGCGACTCCGACAAAACATTGTAGACCTCGTACGTCTGATCCGTCGGGGCTGCCTCTCCCGATTCAACAATCCCCATTAGAGCAGCGAGCTTGTTGTTCAACTTGATCGGGAAGTTCAGCGGATCCTGATTGCTCTGGTTCCGCACCTGGTAGATCTCGCCCTCGACGCCGCCGAGTTTGGTGTTCACTTCGGTGCCCACCGTCTGGATCTCGCGATCCTCGGTCAGGGTGAGACGGTCATCAACCTCGCCCTTGATTTCGCGGATGTCGATTACCGCCTGGTTCGCTTCGCTGACCCGATCGCGCACCTGCATGGCTAAGTCGAAGCGTTCCTGCAGATCGGCCATGGCCACTCTTTGGTCCAAGCGTGGGTCGAGCCGGATGAGGAAGGTCTGCTCCTGCGGTGCCCGATCGTCGACCGTCATACGCACGGTGTAGGCGCCCGGTAGAGCCTGTGGCCCCGCGTTGCGTGCGGCCCAGAAAATCCGGCCCTCGAAGTCAGCGTATCCCGAGTACCTCATGTCCCAGCGGAATTTGTGTGCACCTGCTGTCACGGCGGGCTTTTGAGCGCCCCCACCGAACCCGAATTGCCGCATCATCCGCTGTTCTTCCGTCTCCTCCTCTTCTTCGTCCTCGGCTTCGCCAACGAACGTCTGAATCACGTCACCCGCATCGGTAAGGAACTCGAGCGTCACGCGCTCGGCCTCTTCTGAGAGCGAGTACACAATCTCGACTTGGTTTTCGATACCACGTCGGGGATCAACCGGATCGAAGAGCCATGCGTCAGCGTCAGCAACCGTGGCGTTCATCTGACGGATCGGTCCGATTCCGTACATGATCCAGAAGGCCCGCCCGTGCGTCCCAATGATCAGGTCGTCATCTCTAACGACGATATCCGATACCTGGGTGTTCGGGAGGTTCTGTGTGAGCGGCTGCCAGTTGGCGCCGTCGTCCCACGACACGTACACCGTGCGCTCTGACGCTGCGTACAGGAGTCCCGCCCGCGTCGGATCTTCTCTAGTAGCGCGGATGAAGTCATCCCCAGGAATTCCGTTAACAATTTTGGTCCACGTTTGGCCGTAGTCATCCGTCTTCCACACGTAGGGTGCACGGTCGTCGTCGACGAGGTACCGGATGCCAGACACATAGGCCTTACCGGGCGTCGTCGGTGAGGCTTCGATGGTGTTAATCCTTACAAAGTCAGGAGCGTCAGGAGGCGTGACGTTTGTCCAGTTCGCGCCACCGTCCCGCGTGATCTGAACGTAGCCGTCATCTGACCCAACCCAGATCACATCGCCGTCATGATACGACGGTGCCACCGCAAAGATGGTCGCATACGTCTCCACGCCAGTTTGGTCCAGCGTGATCGGACCGCCAGATGGACCCATCGTCATGGGATCGGCACGGGTAAGGTCGGGGCTAATCTGCTCCCACTGCGATCCCTGCGTGGTCGTCTTCCAGAGCTTCTGCGTGCCCGTATAGAGCACCGACGGGTCCATATGACTGAAGACGATCGGGAACGTCCACTGAACTCGCTCTTTCAAGTCGACAGCAGACTGACCCATGGGATTCTCGGGCCATACGTTGATCTGCCGACCGCGTCCCGTTTCGTGATCGTACCACGAGAGACTTCCGCCGTAGCAGCCAGCATAGAACTCGTCAGGGTCATTCGGATCGTTGGCGATGTAGCCGCTCTCGCAGCCACCGACCGACCAAAAGTGCGACCCTGCCCCGCCACCGAAGCCACCTGCGGCCGATAGGTGTCGGTTCCCCTTGGGGGCGATACACGCGGTCGAGTTGTCCTGCTGCGCCCCGCATATCCAATACGGATCGTGGTTTGTGGTCATGACCCGGTAGAACTGCGATGTCGGGAAGTCTTGAGCCGTCCAGCTTTCTCCAGCGTTGATCGAGACGTTCCCGCCGCCGTCGTTGGAGTTGATCATCCGGTCTGAATCGTTAGGCGCGATCCAGAGGTCGTGGTTATCGCCGTGCGGCACCCGGATCGCTTGCGGGAACGTCTCGCCCCCGTCCTTGGATCGGTACATGCCGGTGTTCAACACGTAGACCATCTCGTCATCGAACGGGTCGGCGTAGATGCGCGTGTAGTAGAAGGCTCGCTGGCGGAGCTTTCGTTCGCTGTTCATCAGCTCCCAGCTTTCCCCCCCGTCATCTGAACGGAATACGCCGCCTTCGGGATGTTCGATTATCGCCCAAACGCGGTCGGGGTTCGACGGCGACAGGGCGACGCCGATCTTGCCGAGTACTCCGTCCTGGGGAAGGCCGTCATTGCGGCTGATGTTGGTCCAGTTCTCTCCGCCGTCCGTGGACTTGTAGATTCCGCTTCCCGGACCGCCCGACGACATGCCCCACGACTTGCGCCATGCCTCCCACAGCGCGGCGTAGAGTACATCGGGGTTACCCGGATCGACCGACAGGTCGACGGCGCCAGACTTATCGTCGTGGAAGAGTACGTGGTCCCAGGTCTCTCCACCGTCGGTGGTCTTGTAGACGCCACGTTCGGGGTTGTCCATCGAGTGTTTGCCGAACGCAGCAGCCCACGCCGTGTTGCAGTCGGTCGGATGAATACGGATGCGGGCGATATTTTGGGATTCCCGCAGACCGATATGAGTCCACGTCTTCCCCGCATCGGTCGACTTGTAGGCTCCGTCACCCTGCTGGATGTTTCCGCGTATCTGGGTTTCGCCGGTCCCGATGTAGAGGACGTCCGGATCGGCCTCACAGACGGCGGCGGCCCCTACCGAGGCGCTGGTGATCTGTCCGTCGGTCACGGGCGCCCACGTCGTTCCACCGTCCGTGGTCTTCCAGAGACCTCCGCCGGTAGCTCCGAAGTAGTACTCGAACGGACGGGCAGCGCTGCCTGCGACAGCCGTTGAACGGCCTCCGCGCGGCGGACCTGCATTTGTCCATTCGAGGGCGTCTAGGACGGCAGCATCGTACTGAGCCTGAGCTTCCTGGGGCGTCACTGCCGCGATCGCAGCAAACGAAACCGAGGTTGCGAGTGCCACGAGGGCAGCGGCGCGAATCTTAGAAAACATCTATGCTGGACTCCTTGAAGATTCCCATCCAGAGCAGGTGGGACGGGTACACGGCGATGTGGCGCAATTGTGCCGCCTGTACGGATAAGGTGCAAGCAGAAGGGGGACTCCCGATATGCGGGAATCCCCCTTCTTTGCTGCAGGGAGAAACCTCACGGCCTCTCCTGGTGACTTATCCTAGCGTCCGAACCGGAAAATCGGGATTCGAATACGATCGAAGGTTGGAGGCGGCGGACCGCCGGTGGTATCGACGTCTTCACCGCCATTGGTCAGTGAACTTATGGCCACTACGCCGACGGCTGCGGCCGCAGCAAAAACGACGGCCGTCCGAATCCAAGAAATCTCGCGCTCTTCCATCACAACAATCTGCGCTGCTGGAATGGCGAGTGTGTCCCGGAGCACAATGTCGTTGAAGGTGCCGCGACTGGACGCCGTCACGATGTCGAGTTGGACGCCAGCTGCGTCGCTCGAGACAAACCGTCCGCTGAGACTCCGTATCGGTTCGCCCAAGAATTCACTCTGACGAACCGAGCCTTCAACCGTCAGGGCCGCGCGAACATGGGTGCCCGGCATGGGCTGCTCCACAGGGCGGTAGGAATAACAGGCCGAGCTGACACAGAGGACCGATGCGATCAGGAGCATCCGATGAGTTGTTCTCGTGGCCATCATAATAGCTCGATGAAAGAGGTGATGGGCTGGTTGAAGGCAAACAAGAAAAGCAACTGCTCGACGGTTACCAGTGTCTGCTGGTCATACCGAGCGGTTCCATCAATGAAGACCTGCATACGCGCCTCGGTGGCAAAGGTGTCAACGTCGATGGTCCGAACGAAGAACCGTTGCTCGGTGCTGATGTTGATGGTGGTATCAAACGGCATGGACCGGATTAATGTATCGGACTGAAAAAGCTCCACCTGGGTGACATTGTCGGTCGTCACTCCCGTGAGGAACTGTTTCGAAACCACGATTTGGACATCCTGACCCGCAGCCCCCTCCAAGCTCACCCGCGCTTCGTCAGGCGTCGGATCGTCGAACCAACCGCACCCGCCTAGCGGGGCCATTGCTAGGGCCACGGCAACTACACAGACATTACGAAGCTTCATCGCGCTCCCCAAGTGAACCCAAAAGTGAAACCCTCAAGTGAACCCTACTGATTGAAACGTACTGCCGAGGTGCATCGTGACACCCCGGTAAATCTCTCCGGAATGAACAAAGGGCGATCCGAAGCATCGCTCCGGACCGCCCTTGTCCACTTCCGGATCACAAACCCTTAGTACGCCGTCAGGCGCCCCAGGGGTCCGCGAACCTTCACTTTACAAACAAGCAGAGGGTCCGCTCACGTTTTCGTTCGCGAGAATCTCTGTGTTCGTAATGGTGAGCTTGCACCCTGGCATCGTGACAGCAGGCGATGTTGCTACCCAGTTGTCACTCTGCAAACCAAAGCGGTACAAGTCGCCTAGCCGTGAACCTTCAAGAATCAGGTTCGCCTGGCGGGAATACATCAGCATGTTCATGTCATCACCACCGCCGTAAGGCGTCAGCGACGAGTCCAAAGCACGCAGATTGTTCAGATTGGTCGCAAATCCAGCTGCATCGCTGCCGGCAAGAGCGGACTCTGCCAACTGCAGGTGCATCCGGCGCACCGACGAAATCGTCAGCGCAGCGAACTCATTCTGGGTGGAGAACTCATCAACGATGTACTGTTGCACATACGGAGCGTCGACACCGTCAACTGGATCCATCAACGCAATGCTGATGATGGTGTTGATTGAGTCGGGCTTCCCGTTGTTGACGAGCCGTTCGCCCCACTGCAGCTCTGAACGGTTATTGACCTGCCCGCCAACATTGTTGGTGATTCCGCCAGCCGCGAACGTGAATTGGAGCCGGTAATCGGGATCCGCAACCGCAATTGCAGCTACGGCGTCCGCATCGGCGCCCGCATCACTAATCAGGGTCGGCGTACCGGCGGGCATGGCTTGAGCACTCCAAGCCGCCAGTTCCCACTTTGCCCGAGACCGCGCCAACAGCGCGTCCGTCAGCAAATCGCCCTCGGCGTTGGCAACCGCCACATCCAACCTGGAAACCGCCTGTTGCAGCACAGTCGCCATGTTCGCCGGACCTACCGGCGTTCCAGATGTTTTCTTGTCACCGTCGACAACAAAGTCCTGGAAGATGGTTCCGATCATCATGTAGCTGATGCCGGAATACAGGTTTGCCCGAGCAAGCTCCGTGAGCAGACCGCTGTTGCCTGCGTCATCGGCCAAGAAGCCTTCTACGCTCGATATGGCGAGGTCGGACATCCAACGACCTTCGTTCACCGACGGGAAGTTTCCGTCTGTAAACTCGTTGGCGGCATCGTTCATGATGCCCATGTCCAACTGCAACCAAGCATCCCGCGAGCCAATCCAGAACAGCTCATCGGTCAGCGTCGAGTACACAGGGATGATGTTCCCGTGTCCTCGTACCACCGTTGCGAACGCTCCGTTCACAATGGAGCTAGCAGCGGTAACGTTTGCCAATCCATCTTCGACGATGTTGTTCGGGTTTTCAACGTCAAGCAGACCGCCACAGGCGCTCACACTTACCGCGCCGACCGCGAACATGGCCATAAGGCCTTTTTTGTTAATCATTTTTATCGTCTCCCTTAGAACCCGAAGCGGGCGGAGAAGGTGAGACGGCGCGGGATGGGAATGCCCCAACCCTCAACAGATGTGAGGAAGTTGCAGTTCAATCCGCCATTACAACGGCCGAGGATGTTCACCTCTGGGTCCATTCCCGTGTAGGCGTCGTTCATCCACAACTTCAGGTTGCGCATACCCACGTTCAGCGTCAGCGAGCTGGCGCCGATCCGCTCTACGGTTTCCGACGGGACACGGTACGTGAGCGACAGCTCGCGCCACCGCATGAAGTCCGCGTCGTGGATTCCGTTCATTCCACTCATCGGAGCGAGCGCACGCAAAGTCGTGGCCCACTCGACGGCAGCGTCAATGCGCTGCTGCGGGGACGAAGCGGGGTTGGCTAGGATCGAGCCCACAGCCGCAGAACGCGGCGTGTTGCGGCCGATAACCGCGTTGGCCTGACGGAACATGCCCGACAGATCCTGTACCTGGAAGTTGCCGAACTTGTACTCGAACAGCGAGTTGAGTTCGAAGTTTCCGAGGAAGCTCATGTTGAATCCCCAGGAACCTGCATAGTCTGGGGTCGGCTTACCAAGGAACGTATCCAAGAAGCCAGTACCATCGGCGTTCGTTGAACCGTTCGCACAGTTGACCGGAATGACCTCGAAGTCGCTAAGGCCACGTGGCACAGCGAAGTAGGCTTCCGCTTCAGCCTGGCTCGGCTCGATGCAGGCCGTCGCACCAATGTCGAGCGGGATGTTCATGTCGGCGATCTTCGAGCCGAAGAACGCACCCGGCGAATACCCTTCCTTAATGAAGTTGCGGTAACGCGGGTACGAACCGCCCGTCTTGAGCGGCGGTGCGCCACCCATGTCGGACACGAGCTCATCGATGTACGCAATGTTCGCGAACATGTTGAGTGAGAAGTTTTCGCCGTTGATGACCGAACCGTTGACTGCGAGCTCGATTCCGCTGGCCTCAATCTGACCAATGTTGTCGAGCTGTTCAGCGGTGAAGCCACCCGATACCGGGAACTGACGCGACACCATCGCGTCTTCGACCGTCCGGTCCCAGTACGTGAAGTCGATGCCGATACGGTCGTTGAACAGACCAATTTCGGTGCCGAACTCGATCTCAGTCGAGACTTCGGGCTGGAGCTCCTGGTTACCCAGGTTCTCCGGCTGCAGGCCGGGGCCCGCAGTCGACACGACTGGCGAGAAGGTGGTGAACTTGTCGAACGCGCCCGGCTGTAGGCCGGATTTCCCGATGGCGCCACGGAGGCGGAACGTTGAGAACGTTTCGCTGTCCCAATTAAACGCGTCAGTCGGAATGAAGCTCACCGACAGCTTCGGGTAGAACGCTGTTTCGAACGACTCACCGAACGCAGAGTTCGCGTCCCAGCGACCGCCGACCGTTACGAACGTGTGGTCGTAGAAGCCAAACTGCTCCTGCAAGTAACCACCGACCTGCGTGTTCCGCAGCCAGGTCTCAACCAGCGACTGCTGGCCACCGGCTGAAGCGACTTCGATGCCAGGCCCCGGGAACGCCGTTCCGCGACCGCCGGACAGTTCGTTCTGACTCAGGAAGCCCTGCACACCGGCCAGGAACGTGCTTTCGAAATCGTCGCCGAAAGTCGTGACCCAAGAACCCTTGACGTCAGCGGTGATCTCGCGGTGCTGGCGAGAACCGATACCCCTGCTTCCGTCGCTCTGTGAGGTGGTGAAGCTGTTAATGCCCCAACCGAACGGACGGAAGTCCGACGACCGCTGGTTCACGAGGTCGATCCCGAAGGTACCGTCCACCGTGAATTCGTCGGTCAACTTGAGGTTTGCGCTCAGGCTGGTCGCGAAGTGCTGCGACTCGTCCTCAACGTACTGGTTCAAGTTCTCGGTGAACGTCGCGAACGCCGGCTGACCATAGATGTTGTCTGTGGTAGCCAAACGAAGCTGCGACATCAGAGCCGAGGAGAACACGCCGTAAATGTTGTTCGAGTTGTCCGGCGTCTTGTGATCTGTCGTCGAGTACAGAGAACTGAACTTGATCGCCAGATTGTCTGTCGGGAAGATGTTCAGGTTAGCCGTCGTCTGAATCTTCCGATTCGTATCAACGGCACCGTCGAAGCCCACGTCGTTCAGCGCTGAGCGAGCGGTAGCAGCTTCGAAGGGACCATCTTCGTACGCGAAACGCGCCGACACGAAGTAGGTGATCAGGTCAGCCCCACCGGACACGGAGCCCGAGTAGGTCTGGTTCCAACCCGTGCCGAACAGCTCAGGCAGAATGTCTACCTCGAGCACGTCGTAGGGCTGGACCGACTGTCCGAACATCGAACTCATGGCCGAAGCCTGAGTTGCGTCACGGGCGAAGTCGGCGAGCGGAATCATCCGGTTCGTCGGCGTGCTGATCGCCGTCTGATCGACCTGGAAACTCCACCGCGGCGCACCCTGCGTTCCGCGCTTGGTGAAGATCTGGATCACGCCGTTCGAGGCTTCGGTTCCGTAGAGCGTCGCAGCTGCGGCACCCTTGAGGATCTCGATACGCTCGATGGCGTCCGGGGGAATGTCGTCGAGGCGGCTGGGCGAACCCTGACCACCGGCACCGATGTTGGCGAAGCCGCCAGCACGGTCGACGCGAATTCCGTCAACATAAATAATGGGCTCGTTCGACTGTGACAGTGAAGCCGAGCCACGAATGCGAATCCGGGCACCTTCACCCGTCGTACCGGAAGAAGGCAGACCGACTAGGCCAGCCTCACGTCCCTGAACGAGCTGTGAAAAGCTCGACACCGGAGCGTCCTGGAGGTTCGACACGTCGATCGACGCGATCGTGTTCCCCAGTTTCCTTTTTTCGGTTGCTACGCCGGCTCCCGTAACTACGATCTCATTAAGTTCGATCGCGGTCTGAGCAAGCGAGAAGTCTGCAACGGCCCGATCTCCAGCGGAGACGGTCACGTCGTTTGTGACTTCACGATAGCCCACGAGACGGGCACTAACGGGATGGGTCCCGGCCGGCACGTTCAGCAGTAAGTACCTACCGCTGGCGTTGGTCAATGCGCCAATCCCGGTCCCATCAATAAAGACCTGTACCGACTCGAGTGGTCGGTTGGATTGACCGTCAGTGACCGTACCTACGACGGTACCGTTGCCCTGTGCGGCGGCTTGGCTCGGTACTGCGAGGAGAAACGCAAACAGCGCGGCTCCTGCGAGACCGATCCAACCACGCCCACGTGCGGACATTGGACGGATCATGTTCCTACCCCCTAAGGGTTGGAAGGACGAATTGGGAAAAGCGCCCCACACTCGGTGTGCGTTGACAGGAGCGACCTGCCAGAACAGCACTTTTCCCGGGTAGCGATGATTTAGGGCGTTCCCGAAGGCTTGTCAAGCGAAGTAAGGCCCTGAATTAGGGCATTCCTAGGCCTTCCCTGGCCTAGTCCAGTGCTGCGATGCACTCGATTTCGACATCGACGTTCTTCGGCAGGGTTTTGACTGCCACGGTTGCTCTGGCTGGTCGGTGCTCACCGAAGTGCTCGGCGTAGACCGCATTCATATCCGCGAACAGGCCCATATCCGATAAGAAGACCGTGGTCTTCACGACCGAGTTGAGGGACGAGCCGGCCTCGGCAAGGACAGCGGCCAGGTTGCGCATCACCTGGTTGGCTTGGGCGGCAACGTCACCCGATACCATCTCGCCGGACTTCGGATCGAACGGGATCTGACCGGAACAGAAAACGAACCCACCGGAAACGATGGCCTGCGAGTACGGGCCGATCGCGGCGGGGGCATCGTCGGTGTGAACGAGGTGGAGCTTGCTCATGTGATGACCTTATTAGTGTGATTGGTATTGAACTGGGATACGCCGTCGGCTAAGCGTGCAAGAAGCGGGATGGGTAGGCAGCTATGCGAGCGAGGGACGCGCACGGTACGGCGCACGGCCTCGTCCGTCGAGCGCCAGGAGTCGAGTTTGATCTCCATCAACGGCCAGCAAAGAATCCTGAAGGTTGACCGACACGCATACGTGGTTGGGCACGATCCGGACTCGATCTCCGACCTCTGGACGCCATGATGAATGCTCGAGATCAAGGACACCATGCTCTTCCGAAAGCGCCCGTACGACGACCTCCGGCCGATCAAACACCACCCCGAAACCTCCGCCATCAGACCGGAACGATTCCTTGGCTAAAGCCTTCGATCCGGCGTCGACAACCGCCTGTCCCGGCACTGCCGTGCTCACAATCGTGGTGAGGACGGAATACGCAAGTCCTTTTTCAGTACACACTTCCATGTCTCGAATGTCGCGATCGTTGTAGACGCAGGTGCCAGCCCGGACCTCGGTCAGTCCATCGAGTTTCTGACTGTTCCATAGCGTTGGAGTCGAGCCGCCGCTGACGATTTGTGCAGTAAAACCAACGGTTTCCAGCGCTTCCAGGAATCCAGCCATCCGATCATTGAGCTCGCTCAGGAGGTCGTCTTGGTCCCCGTGCGGCGTGCGGATGTGCCCTGGATAGAACATGACGCCCTTGGGAGCGACCCCGGGGAGGTCATGCGCGAGCCGAGTCAAAGCGACGACTTCGGCTGGAGTGGTCACGCCAACCCGCTTCAGTCCTGCGTCGAACTCGATGAGTAAGCCCACCTCCCTCCCCGCCTCTGCAGCAGCGGCAGCGAGGGGTCGCAGAGCGGCCTCAGAATCGAGCCCCACTGTGAGACGCACCGACTCGTCCAGCTCCATTAGCCGAGCCACCTTCGATGCTCCAACCGGAGGATAGGCCAGGAGCAAGTCGTCACAGACCGTCGACATCACCTCTGCCTCGTGAGGTGTAGCTACCGTGAGTCCACTCGCGCCCGCCTCGAGCTGAAGCTTCGCAATCTCAAGACTCTTGTGCGTCTTCACATGCGGGCGCCACGCGATGTTATGCGGCGTCAAGAACGAGACGACCTCGGCGGCGTTCACCCGCACACGCGCCAAGTCGATCATTCCGATCGGTGTCTCAACCGAGTCCACCGTGGCACTCGCGTAGTCCAGGTCACCCATCTTCAGTGCAGCTCAGCGGTCGAAAGGGTTACGGTCCGAATGCGCGCGAGTTCGGTATCGGTCCATGCGAAGAGCAGGTCATCACCGAGGCGCACCATTTGAGGGAAGCCGGAGCTCCTTGCCGCCGTCGTCGAGCTCACGACTCGATCGCCTCCTGCCTCGGCCCCCACAACTTTGCGCACGTGAAGTTCGGCGCCGCCTTCCCCATCCGACCGCTCGACCCAGGAGACGGCCGCGCCAGGAGCGCCGCCGGTTCCACCCGCTAGGAGGACCACATCTACCCGCCCTAGAGCTGCACCTTCGTCGACTTGTACGGGGGCATCGAAGCTGCGGCCTCCGTCGCTAGAGAATGCAACGTTCACTCGTGGCGAATCGTGCGCTGCCGTAAACCACGCAACAACAACCTGCGCTCCAGACGCAGCGATCGCCGGGCCGTTGACCGGGCAGCCAGCAATTTCCCAACCGTCATCGTGGATGCGTACCGGCTCGGACCATCCGTCACCCGAGGTCCGTACCACCGAAATGTCTCGGATTTCACCGTCCGAGCGATCCCTGTAGACCGCTACGAGGTCATCGCCCGAAAGTGCGAGGTCGGTCTGGCAGCAGTCACACGCCCGGTTGTCGAGGAGTTCCTCTGACGTTGCTGGCCCATCGGGCCCCACCTCTCGGTATCGCACCTGCATCTCATGCGGCTCTTCCCCCGTGAAGTCCCGACCGTCCAGCCAGATCACTCCCATGCGACCCCCTGGAAGCGGGACGGAGCTGACGAACCCGTGTTCGACCGGAGCGGTGTCTTCGTGGAGCACGTAGGACTCAGCAGCCGCTGCTCCCCCATCCGACGCTTGGATATTCACCGCGTAGTCGTACCCACCGTCTGTACCTCGCTGCAGCCAGTGGGCAAAAGACGTGTTGCCGGACATGATGACCGAGGGGAAGTCGGCCCAGTTGATGAACATCCCTTCCCGCTCCGTGATGTTTTCTCGCGCAGACCAGCTGTTCGCCTCGAAACGAGAAGTAGCCAGCCGCCAGGTGCCTTCCACGTCGGCGGGATCGAGAGGCTCGAGCCAGCTCAAGAGGGCGCCTGTCCCGTCGACGACGAGGTGAGGCATCGCGCTGCCGTCCGCGACCGGTGGCTGGGCCGCAGGGGTAAGTATTGGTGGCTCGATGTCACCGCATCCCAACACCAAAGTGGTCGCGACGACCAGGCCACCAAAGCCCCAGCGCTGGAAGAATCGTCGGGACCCACCGTAGGTTGAGTAGCTTGGGCGACCGTCACAGGTCGACACGGGAACTCGTTTCATGATTAGACGCTTGGTTCGGGGTGGGCCGCCCCGGTTTCAGGGCTGGCCGCCTTAGGTTGTAAAATAGTAGTCCACCGCCGGACCAAACGTTCGGCGGTTTGTGTATGCCTGAAGATTGAAGCATCGAGCGCGGCGAAGCTCGCCACCGCCGGAGAGCGCCGCAACGTCACGGAGAGGCCTTACCCTATGTCTTTAGTCCGTTTGCTCTCCCGCCGCGACTCGGGAGGAGGCACTGCCCTTCGCTTGATTGCGGCGCTGGGCCTGGCCCTTGTCGCTCTGCCTGCACCCGCAGAAGCCCAGTACTTCGGACGCAACAAGGTCCAGTACGACGACTTTGATTTCAAGGTCATCCGGACGCCCCACTTCGACTTCCACTTCTACCCTGAAGAAGCGGCTGCGGTCGAAGATGCGGCTCGAATGGGTGAGCGCTGGTACGAGCGCCTTGCTCGACTTTTCCAGCATGAGTTCACCCGGCCTAAGCCCGTCATCCTCTACGCCGACCACGCTGACTTCCAGCAGACCAATACGCTGAGAGGCACCCTGAGCGAGGGCACAGGGGGTGTGACCGAATCCCTTAAGAACCGCGTCATTATGCCCCTGGCTGGATCCTATTGGGATACGGATCACGTCCTGGGACACGAGTTGGTCCACGCCTTCCAGTACAACATCGCCCAATCGCGTCAAGGTGGTGGACTGCAATCACTTACGCAGCTTCCCTTGTGGATGATTGAGGGGATGGCCGAATATCTGTCCGTAGGGCGGGACGATCCCCTCACGGCGATGTGGCTCCGCGACGCGGTACGTCGGGATGATATGCCATCGACGGAACAACTCACGAAGGACCGTAAGTACTTCCCCTACCGCTTCGGCCAAGCCTTCTGGGCCTACGTGGGAGGCACCTACGGCGACGAAGCCGTGGTCAACCTGTTCCGTCGGGCCCTACGCACTGGCGTTGACCCTGCGGTCGAGCAGGTGTTGGGAATCGAGATGGATACCCTTTCGGCCAAGTGGGCGGAATCGGTCTTCGCAGCGTACGAGCCCCTAATCGAGGGGCGCACGCCACCGGAACAGAGCGGTACGGTGATCCTCTCGCCGGAAACGGGCGGCGGTAAACAAAACGTCGCTCCATCAGTCAGTCCGGACGGACGATACGTCGCATTCATGTCCGAGAAGGACTTGTTCTCGATTGACCTCTATCTCGCCGATGCCCAGACCGGTGAGATCATTCGCAAGCTTTCGAGCGCGAACGCTGACCCCCACGCCGACGCCATTCGCTTCATCGACTCGTCAGGGTCGTGGTCTCCCGATGGTAGCCACTTCGTGTTTGTCGTCTTCGCCGGTGGTGACAACGAGTTGACCATCGTGACAACGGAAGGCGGCGACACTGAACGCCGCATCGAGTTCGATGACGTCGGTTCGATTTCGAACCCGGCGTGGTCACCTGACGGCCAACACATCGCGTTTTCCGGACAGGCCGGCGGTGTCACGAACCTCTACATGGTCAACCTCGAGACCGAAGTGCTCACGCAGTTGACCAACGACAAGAACGCTGATTTTCAGCCGGCGTGGTCACCGGACGGATCGAAGATCGCGTTTGTAACCGACAGCCGTAGCAACTTCGATGAGCTCAGCTATGGCAAACCCCAAGTTGCTCTACTCGACGTTTCGACCCTCAGGATCGAGCCGCTCGATTTGTTCGGCGAGGCGAAACACATCAACCCGCAGTACGCACCCGATGGGCGCAGTCTCTACTTCATCACCGACTATGACGGGTTCAGTGACATCTATCGCTATACGTTCGCGAGCACCGAGATCCGGCGCGTAACGAACCTCGCGACGGGTGTGAGCGGGATTAGCTGGATGTCGCCCGCGATGACGGTGGCGAGCGAAGCGGGTACGGTTGTCTTCTCGCTCTTTGACAAGCGCGAATTCCACATCTATGCGCTCGACTTGCAGCAAGCCAACGAATCGGTTGTCGCTGTCCGAAACGAAGTCCAGGAGGGTCGACTCCTTGCCCCCTTGAGCGGCGCCCGCAGTCCCCGCATCGAGAACTACCTGAATGATGCAGAGACTGGGCTAGTGCCCGCGGGGGCCTTCCTCGCCGCAGATGCCGAGGAGTACGATTCCGACCTGCAGTTGGACTACGTTGGGCAGCCGTCGGTCGGTGTAGGTTCGGGGGCGTTCGGGGGCTTCGTTGCAGGCGGCGCGTCAGCCTACTTCAGCGACATGTTGGGCAACCGCAACCTTGCGATGGCGTTCCAGGCGAACGGAACGTTCAAGGATGTCGGCGGTCAGTTCTCGTATCAGAACCTGGCCAGTCGCTGGAACTGGGGAGCGGCCGGTGGACGAATTCCGTTTCAGTTCGTCCAAGGCTTCGGGACGTTCCTGCCCGGTGGCGGTCAGGAAGTAACATTGCAGAGGACGCGCATCTTTCAAGACGCGCTCCAAGGGACCCTTGCCTACCCGTTCACGTCGACCCGGCGTGTCGAGTTTTCCGGCGGGTTTGTCAGGTACTCGTACGATCGCGAAATCGAGAGCCAGATCTTCGACTCATTTGGTCGATTGATCGATTACAACCGCGAGACGCAAAACGATCAGGTGCCTGATCCGCTAAACATGGCCCAGACCTCGGTCGCTCTCGTGAACGATTGGTCTTTCTTCGGCTTCACATCACCGATCCGCGGGGGGCGTTCACGACTGCAGCTGGAGGCCACGACGGGTACGGTGGATTTCCTTACTCTGACGACCGACTATCGCCGCTACTTCAACCCGTCCCGTCTTCTCACCGTGGCCGCCCGCGGCCTGCACCTCGGGCGTTATGGTTCGGCGGCAATGGAAGAACGGCTCAACCAGCTGCCGGTGGGTAACGAGTACTTCATGCGCGGTTACGCACCCGAGTCGTTTTCGTCCAGCGAGTGTACCGCGCAGGACGGCGATAGCTGCCCGGAATTCAACCGCCTTCACGGCCACCGAGTGGGTGTAGTGAACCTCGAGCTCCGCGTCCCATTCCTCGGGGTGGAGCAGCTCGGACTTATCAACTTCCCTTACCTACCCACCGAACTCGTGGCTTTCACCGATGTGGGTATGGCGTGGAACCGGAACACACCCCTGGATTTCCGTTTCGATCGCGACACGTCTGATCGGGTGCCGGTGGTCAGTGCTGGCTTCAGCGCCAGGACAAACATCCTCGGATTTCTGATTCTCGAGACGTACTACGCCTTCCCCTTCCAGCGGCCCGACAAGGGGTGGCACTGGGGATTCTCGATTATCCCGGGATGGTGACGGGTTCGTTGACGACGGTCTGTAGCCAGGCCTGACGGGCACGAGAGGGGGAGGCTAGCGCCCCTTCGCGTGCGTACGCCCAGACAGGAGAGACCTCGGCGGCGGGGGCGCACTCGCGCCTCCGCCGCTTTGGACTTCGGCCTCACCCTTTAATCCTCAGGGGGGCCTGGCAGCGCGGGTGAGAGGGGCGCCCCGCAGGGGCTCGTCTCCAAGCGGCCCGCGAAAGGCAGCCCTACGACGAACGCGGAAGCGCAGGAGACGCGAGTGCGGCCCCGACGCCAACCTCCCCTGCTAGGCCGCGCGGACCCGAAGGGGCGCCCCTCTCACCTCCGAGCATGTACGCCCCAGACCACAATCGCCTAGAACACCGAGATCTTGATGTACCGTCCGGGGTTCTCGCGGATGTCCGCCATGAGCGCCCGCGCCGACTCGGCCGCCGCACTCAGATTCACGTACAGCTCGTCGTCCTGAGACAGTCGACCAAGCGAGCCTTCGCCCCTCGACATCCGTCCGAGGATCTGGTCAAGCGAGCCGACCGCTTGATCCAGCGTAGCCGAAGTCGTGTTAAGCCGCGCCATCGTAGCCCTGGCCTCTTCAAGTGTGGCCTGAGCCGTAGGTCCCACCCCAGTCACACCTTCGGCCGCTTCGTTCAAGGTAGACGTTAGCTGGGCGATCTCGCTCCCCTGGGTACGCGTTAGCTCAGAGAGACTGCGAAGTAGCGTTTGCATCTCGACTGCACTCGATTGAAACGACTCAACTGTGGGATCGGACAACAGCGTCTCGATCTGACCAAGCACCGTCTCGGCTTTGCCGCCCAGGTTCTCAGCCGTGTCCATCAAACCTCCCCCGCCCGCCGCGCCGGGGATCATGGAGCCGTCACTCAGATACGTGCTCGCTGTGCCTCGTAGTACGTCGACCGTGGTTCCACCTAGTAGACCCGCACTGAGCAGTCGGGCTTGCGAGTCGGATGGTATTTCCCACTCACCTTCAATCTCAAGTATGATATCGACGCCGTCGTCTGCGATGGCAAAACGGTGGATACGGCCGATCGGCACACCTTTCATCTGGACCGGGTCGCCGCGGCGAATGCCCCCAGCATCCTCGACGTGGGTCACGATCAAATAGCGGCCCCTGAAGGTCGCGGGGTTGGTCATCAGCCACAGAATCGTCACGACGGCAAGGATGCCTAAGATGACGAAGGCGCCAACTCGGAACTCGTGAGCCCCCACTGAGGGGGGAACCGCGCTCGCAAGTTCGGCGTCGGTTGGGCCACTCGCCCCATAACTTTGCTGTTCCGCCACATGTTCTCCGGCTAGGTCAGGTTCAAAGACCAGGTCACGTTCAAGTACTAAGTCACGTTCAAAACATCGACGGCGGCAGCAGCAGCAGCGCGGTCAATGAAGGCCTGCACCACCGGGTCGTCATAGGCCCGGAATCCTTCGGGTGTGCCGCTGAATCGGAGGCCACCGCCTTCGAGCATCGCCACTCGATCACAAATCTCCAAGCCCATCCCGATGTCATGCGTCACGATCACAGAGGTGGTATGGAGATCCTTCGAGAGTCGAACGATCAACCGTTCAACAGCGGCCGAATTGATTGGATCCAAGCCGGTCGTGGGCTCATCCCATAGCAAGATTTCAGGACGTCCAACAATCGCGCGGGCAATGCCCACGCGTTTCTGCATTCCGCCCGATAGCTCCGACGGCAACTTTGAGAGCACGTCCTTGGGTTCCAGGTTCACGAGATCGAGGGCTTCCCACGCCCGCCGCGACACCTCGCGCCGACTCAGCCCCACGAGCTGATCTTCGGGGATCCCCATCTCGATGTTTTCGAACACATTGACCGAGTCAAACAAGGCCGCGTGTTGGAAGACGTATCCGACCTTCCGGCGAGCTTCCTCGAGTGCCGCCTTACCACCGAAATGCACAGACTGTCCGTCAATCCGGACGTCTCCACGGTCGGGTCGGATCAGGGCAATCGTGGTCTTGAGTAGAACGCTCTTCCCAGTTCCAGAGGGGCCGAAAATCCCAAACATCTCGCCCTTGTGGACCTGCAGGCTAATGCCCGACAAAACCGGCAAATCCCAGGCCTTGTAGACGTCTCGGTATTCGATCACTGGAGGAACAACGGCGGGAACATGGCGTCAAGGATCAACACGAGAAGGGTCATGAACATCACGGACTGTGTCGTGATGCGACCGACACCCGAGGCGCCCCCACCCGTGCGGAATCCCATGTGGACGGCAATGAGCGGAATCGCGAGCCCAAAGACCACGGCCTTCCCGAGCGAATAGACCAGGTCATAGGAGTGCCAGAATAGCCGTGCCCCGTAGAGAAAGGACTCGTTTCCTAGTCCGACGCTCATTTCGGCGGCCACCATGCCCGAGAGCACACCGACCACATCGGCGATCGCCACTAGAGCGGGGACCACGACAATGCCTGCGAGCACTCGCGGGGCCGCCAGAATCGCAACAGGATCCCTGCCCAGCGACTCGAAAGCGTCGATCTGCTCCGTGACCTTCATGGTGCCGAGCTCGGCAGTGATCCGAGCCCCGACGCGGCCGACCAAGACGATGGCCGTTAGCACCGGGCCCAGCTCGAGGATGACGCTGGCTACGACAACGCTGCCCAGCACATAAAGGGGAATGGACCCCGTGAATTGGTACCCTCCCTGCTGGCTGGTGACGATACCAGACAGAACGGCAGTCACCAAGACGATGGGGATGCTCTGGACGCCCATGACGTAAATCTGCCGGATCACCGACCGTGGACGGACCTTGAGGCGAACCGTGGCTAGGATGATTTGCCACAACAAGACTGCCAACTGCCCCGCGTGCTCTGCGATTCTCTCGAATTCGCGCCCGATCCAGCGCATGAATCGACGCACCATCCCGTCGTCACGCAGAGCTAGCGATGTGGCCATTCGTGTGAGCTGGGATCTGGAAATACGCACCGCACGGCCTGCAGCAGCGGGCCATACGAGTGGGGAGGGTAATTCTCGTCCAACAGGGGTACCACAAAGCCCTTACGTTGATCCACCTGGCGAGCTTCGCTAGCGTCGAGTTTGGAGTAAGGAAAATCTACCGGCTCTGCCGGACGTACCGATCGAATCAGGAGGAACCCTTGAAGGCTCGAATATTCGCCCTCGCCGCAAGCCCACTATTGCTTCTCTTTGCCCTGGCCGTAGCGGTTCCCCCGAACGCTCTCCACGCTCAAGACACAGAAGAAACTGTCCGACAACTCATGAACGATCCGGCCGTGAAACTGGCCCTCGATCACATCGAGTCGACGGACGAGCAGACGATGGCCGACCTGGTCACGCTAACTGAAATCCCTGCCCCGCCCTTTACGGAGACGGTCCGCGGTCGGGCCTTCCTCCAGATGATGGTGGAACTCGGGGTCGACAGCGCCTGGGTCGATGAAGAGGGCAACGTGCTGGGCCTTCGCCGGGGAACCGGTGGTGGCGACGTGCTTGCCTTCACGGCTCACCTGGATACGGTCTTCCCAGAGGGGACCGACGTCTCGATTCGTATGCGGGGTGACACGTTGTTCGCCCCGGGGGTCGCCGACGACACTCGCGGCTTGGCTACGATTCTCGCGGTGTTGCGGGCGTTGAACGAGGCCAACATTCGGACAAATGGCGATGTCCTTTTCGTGGGTACGGTCGGCGAAGAAGGACTCGGCGACCTCCGCGGAGTGAAGCACCTGTTCAGGGACGGTGGCCCCCGTATCGACACGTTCATCTCGGTGGATGGAACGGGTGCGAGCGGCATCACCCACATGGGTCTCGGATCGCACCGTTACCGGATTACCTTCAAAGGACCGGGCGGGCACAGTTGGGGTGCGTTCGGTCTGGCCAATCCAGCACACGCGATGGGCCGAGCCATCATGCACTTCGAAAACGGCGCCAACGAATACGTGCGCTCCGCGCCGTTCAAGACTAGCTACAACGTCGGACGTATGGGCGGGGGAACCTCGGTGAACTCGGTTCCTTTCGAGTCGTGGATGGAGATCGATATGCGGTCGGAGGGCAATGAGACCCTCAATGCAGTGGACGCCATCCTCCAGGAGGCAGTCCAAACGGCGCTCAAAGAAGAGAACGAGATTCGCCAACGCGGAGAGGAGCTGACGGTCGATGTCGATCTGATTGGGGACCGTCCCTCGGGCGCCATAACGGAGGAAGCGCCCTTCGTTCAAAGCGCAATCGCCGTAACGAAAGCCTTCGGTAACGAGCCTCGGCTGGGGCGTTCATCGACGGACTCGAACATCTCAATCTCGATGGGGATTCCGTCCATGACCATCGGCGGTGGCGGCGAGGGATTCCAGGCTCATTCGCTCCATGAAGGCTTCCTCAACGTCGACGGCCATGTCGGAGTCCAACGGGCGATGATCATCGTGCTGACCCAGGTTGGAATTGCGCGTGCCAGCTGAGGCCGCGCCCGCATCCAAAGTCGTACTCATCACCGGGGCGTCGTCGGGGATCGGCTGGTCGACGGCGGAGTGTCTAGCGGAACGTGGACACCGCGTCGTTCTCTGTGCCCGACGCGCTGACCGGCTCGAAGAACTTCGTGGGAAGATCGAGGCGGGAGGCGGAGAAGCCCTGGCTGTCGTCACCGACGTCAGTCGTGAAGAAGATCTCGTGAAAGCGGCCAAGGCCGCGTTGGACCGGTGGGGACGTATCGACGTCTTGGTGAACAACGCCGGAGTGATGTTGCTGTCCCCAATCGATCAAGGCCGCACTGAGGATTGGACGAAGATGTTCCGGGTCAACGTCGAGGGATTGCTGTTTGCGATCGCTGCCATCCTCCCCACACTCAAGGCCCAGGGTTCGGGGCACATCGTCAATGTCGGATCTGTGGCAGGTCGACGCCCGCTTCCCAGCGGCACTGTCTACGCCGCTACGAAGTTCGCCGTGAGGGCCATCAGTGCCGGGCTTCAGCTCGAACTTTCGTCCACGACGGGCATTCGCGTCACCGACATCGAGCCTGGCGTCGTGCGTACGGAACTCATGGATCACATCCCGGATGCAACCGTACGTGAGGGCTTCGCCGAGCGGTGGAAGAACAAGCGTCCACTAGAAGGCGACGATATTGCCGAGGCCATCCGCTACGCGATCGAAGCACCCGACCATGTGAATGTGAACGAAATCTTGATCCGCCCAACCGATCAAGCGACCTGACTTAATCGCGAACTAGATTCAGGCCCACTACTGGAGTGCGACCGATCAATGGAAAAAAAACGCCCTACCCCACCGACCCTAGTCACTCTAGGGCTGCTGGGCCTTTTTGCCTTGAGCGCATGCGGCGGTGCGGCGGATGGCGAACCATCTGAAGGCACCCCCGGAGAGTCCGCCGAAGGCCAAACGCTCCACTACGACGTGCCGGACGCGATCATGGGAACCGCTCCTGCGCCGCGTGGTGAGGAGCTGCGCTATGTGGACGGCGAGGATGCTACCGTGGGGTACGTGGCCGTGCCCGAAGGCCCTGGGCCCTTTCCGGCGGTCATCCTAATCCATGAATGGAATGGTCTTGTTGACCGGGTCCGCGAGGTTGCAGACGCCTTGGCCGACGAGGGCTACGTTGCGGTTGCGGCCGATCTGTATCAGGGCCAAGTGGGATCGAATCGAGATGAGAACGTGGCTCTTATGTCCGCTGCGCGTGGGGATATGGATCGGGTCATCTCAAACCTCGATGCCGCCGCTGCATATCTACGTGCTCGGCCTGATGTGACAGGAAAGGTCGGTGCCATGGGATGGTGCTTCGGGGGTGGGATCGCTTTGTCGTACGGCCTCGGCGGCGAGCAACACGACGCGACGGCAATCTTCTACGGCGCACTGCTCGACGACCCCGCGGAGTTGGCGGCGCTTGACCATGAGGTGTACGGGACGTTCGGGGCTCTAGACACTGGCCCGTCCCCTGAGAGTGTGGAGGCTTTCGCGACGGCCCTCGCTGCTGCGGGGATCGAAAACGACCTCCACGTCTACGACGCTGTGGACCACGGGTTTTGGTTACGCGCCGGTGAGGAACCCGATGTCAGGGGTGCGGCTGCGCAAGACGCCTGGTCGCGACTCAAGGCGTACCTCGATCGGACCCTGCGGAGCGAATAGCCTTACGGCGGCAGGGTAAAAGCAAAAGCGACCAGGGTAAAAGCAAAGAGGGCGGGAGGCCGTACGTGGCCCCCCACCCTCCTTTCTTATGCCGCCTCTGCTCTTCTTGTCGCCTCTGCCGCTAGGCAGTCGGAGTGCCTAGGAGACGGGCCGGATCTTTCCGCTCCCGTAGTAGATCGCGTTGAAGACCAAGGGGAACGTTCCGTGGGACTGACCGCGGAAAAGCACCTTGGGGCCGAACATGAAAAGCTTGCCCTGACCGATGTCAGCTTCGAGCATCGCCGCTCCGCCCTCGAGCTGATGCTGACCCCATGCCCAGCCGCTAAGGAGTGGGTCCGGCCGATCGAAGTACCCGATCCGGCGGATGCCCTCGGCGTTCGGATCCACCTTGAAGACTGGACTGCGCGAGAAGAGCACATTCGCCCGCTCGCCTATTCCGTGTGTGAGGGGAGAGCCACCCTCGACCTTCATGTCGAGCACGGAACCGGGGACGTAGTAGTCCTCGTTGGACAACGCCTCTCCGGCCGCGTTGACCATATAGTCCTCAATCGGAAGTCCAAGGTCTTGGCCCAGTCTCGTTGATGACCCGATAGCGATGACCGTACCGCCGCCCTCCATGAATTCACGGAGCTGTGGCGCGGTTGTCTCTGCAGTGACGCTCCCCAGCCGATCGTGGAACTCAGCAGGGATGTCGTCGGACGAGGGTGGTCCACCGAAGCCTCCAAAACCCCCGGCCGAAATCGCTCCGTCCGGAAGAATGATGATATCGAACTCGTCATTCAGATCGCCTTCATCAAGTTCTGCCGGATACACAAGCCGGAACGGGAACTCGAAACGTTCGAGTACAAAGCGCGTCCAGCCGGAGGGCATCGACCCACCGTACTGATCCCATAACCCGATCCGAACTTCGTCCAACTCGATGGTCGCGGCTGACGGGCGGTCATCGATCCCGGTGAAGTGCAGACCCAAGTCCTCTGCAGCCTGCTCGACGATCGCTTCCACGCCGCGGTCGTTCTCGATATAGAAGGTCCCGGCGGGCCAGGTCGCACCGGCTGCGGTGACTTCCGACCTCAGCCAGTGAACTTCCTTGCCGGCATCCAGTAGCCGGTTAACCGCGACGAACGCGTCGTTGACGTCGTGCCGTAACAGGTAGCCTTCGTCAGCATTGCCGGCCACCATGCCGGTCGGTGCGGAGGCCATCCCATCGATCTTCTCGAATGGACCGTCGAATCCCTCGATGACGCGATCAAATTGCACGCCCATCTGCATGGCTAAAGTCCACCCCGCGTTGTCGTACGGTGCGGTAGGTGGCGCTCCAGGGAACGCAAAGTCATTCGGGTGGTCCTGCGCCTCGAACATGTCGATAAGGTGAGGCGCGAACGCCTGCGCCGTCTTCACGACATAGGACCCGGCGGGGTAGCTGTTGCCGCCCGCGCTGAAGTCCGCCGTCGCACGGTGGATGTCCACGCCGAACTGCATCAAGACGTTCACGAACTTGGTCGCGGTCAAGAAGTCAGGTTGGTTCGCGGGCAGAACGTACCCGCGGGCATCCCGTCGCTCAGGCTTACGCATCAAGCGCGCGAAGTCATCCGCGTCGCCCATGGTAACGCTGCCTCCACGGCCCTGACGACTTGGCAATTCCGCAGCGACAGCCTCGACGTACGACGGGAGCACCGTCCACGAATCGTCGCTGCCGCGCTCGATCGCGTTTGAGCCCATGCGCCAGATGTTGAAGAGCAACTGGTCGCCAAAACGCGCCGCGTAATCGAGCACGGCATAGTTGGCGGTCAGCGAATAGTCGATCGACTGACGGAAGTGCCACGGTCCAGGTTGGATCGGCATCGGCAGGTCACCCCGCGTGATCTGCCGACTCGGAATGAACGGAACCTCGATCGGTGTTGGGTGACCAATGGTCTCGGTCAACAGGCCGATCATGTTATGGAAATACGGAGTCGTTCGTAGGCCGCCGTTCCACCACGTTGAATAGCTCGCGCCGGAACGCATCGTCGTCCCACCCTTCCCTTCACGCACGAACCGCGCGTGCATCGCGGATCCAACCTGATCGAGACTCGTGATGATCATCGGATCAAGGTTGTGGTTGGGCGGATCCCGGAACGGGGGCGCGAACATGATCGTGCCCTGGGGGCCGGTCTGGTGATGGTTGTAGATGATCTGCGGGTACCAAACCTGGTAGTGCATCCGCGCCATGTTCCGCGTCTCAGCCAGATTGCCCATGAAAAAGTCGCGGTTGTTGTCGTGGCCCGCGTACTTCTCGTAAAGCACAGGAATTCCGCGAGTCGTGCGCATCAGCGGGTCGTCGTTCCGCATGTACCAGTTGGCTACGAGGTCGTGGCCATCCGGGTTCGCGTGGGCAGCGAGGACAATGACGTTTTCGAGAATGCGTGTCGTCTCGGCGTCCGTGCGGCTCGCCAGGTGGTACACGATCTCGATGAGTTGTTGGGCACCCAATACCTCGGTGGCGTGAAGCCCACCGTCGATCCAGACGACTGCCTTACCGTCCTCAGACAGCTGCCGGGCCTGTTCTTCCGTAACGCCTTCAGCGCGCGCCAGGCGTTCAGCGATCCCGCGGTAGCGATCGAGGTCGGCGTGGTTGCTGGGGTCCGTGATGATCGCCATCAGCTGAGGCCGACCCTC
This sequence comes from Phascolosoma agassizii, assembly GCA_035593235.1. NCBI lineage: Eukaryota > Metazoa > Annelida > Sipuncula > Phascolosomatiformes > Phascolosomatidae > Phascolosoma > Phascolosoma agassizii. Next base: position 33,094 of record JAVJHY010794355.1, on the reverse strand, counting down.
CTCGGAGTTTCCGATCGTATCCAGGACCATCCGCTCCGATTCCCGGCTCAGCTTCTGCCAATACGGGATGAGCTGTTGGTAGGTGGCGAGGAAGTAGTCCTCACCGATCGGGTGTCCGAATTCCTCTTCCGGCGAGGTGATGTTGGCGTCGAATTCGGGTGCCTGCGCAGTCGCCGAAGAGGCAAGGAAGCCTCCTGCGACGATCGCCATACATGCCCCAAGGACGATGCGATTCAACCACTCTCTACAAAAGCTGTTCATCACCTCTCCATCTTCCAAAACGTGATTCCTCCTGCCTGTTGCCCGACCGCGACTTCAGCGACGCGTTCGAAGCTTCGGAGGTCATAAACATCCACTTTGCCCGGCTCCGCACCGACACCCTCGACAGAAACGAAGGCGTAGCGAGAGTCGGGCGATACGGCGACCCCATGTGTGACGGTGGTCGAGGATCTGACGCGGGCCGCGCTCGTCCCGGATCCCAAGTCAACAAACTCTACCCCTCCGCCCTGCTTGAGTGTCGCGATGAGCAGGCGACCGTCGGGAGTGACCGACAGATTGTACGGACCCACTCCAGTCTGAAACGTGCGTCGGACTTCCCAATGATCGCGGTCAATCTCCAGAATCGCATTGCCTTTGTTGCATGCGACGTAGAGCCGCGTGCCGTCAGCGGACGGTTGCACCCACGTGGGCGAACAGGTGGGCGCCATGGCTCCACCATCAAGCCCGTGGCGCGCCCCATCTTCTGATTCACCGCCGAGCCGGTCGGTGCGCGTCGCTCCTAGTGCGACCGAGAAACGACGCGTGACCACGAAACTTCGTGTATCGATCTCGATCAGGAGATCGTCCATCATACAGTTCGAATAGAAGTACGTACCGCTCGGCTCCATGCGCCCGCCGTGGGGCATTACGCAGGTCTCGATTTGTTCAACTTCGATCATATCGGGCGTATACACGACCGAGACCGAAGATGGCACGTGCTCGCCGTGCAAATTGAAGTTCGAGACGAAGGCATAGAGCCCGTCGGGCGTCAGATCGACTGAGGCGGGAAACCACCCGAGCAACACCCCTGGGCCCGCAAGTGTGTCGGGGCCAGCGTGGTACTTCCAAAGTTTTCCGTCGGGGACTCCATGTCCGGTGGTCATATAGACGAACTCGCCGTCCGGAGACCGACTGAAACCGTGCGGCCCCTCGGTCTCGACGGCGATCTCGCCGACGGCGGTCGTATTGTCGAGGGCTGCGCCTTCCGGCCCAAACCGGACTCGGTGCATGAGGTCAGCCGACTCGGCACCGACGTATACGTAGTAGGTGGCCTCAGGGGCGCTCGCGGGTGTAGGAAGGGCTGCGTCTCCCGACGGGGTCTGACACCCCGCCACCGCCATCACGCCCACCATGGCCACCGACACGCAGCTGCACGGGGCCTGTCGGACAGTTCCCGGCACCCTAGGTCACGACCTCGAGTCGGTCGTTGGGCCGATACCTACGCCCGACTTTTGCCAATTCGGCGCCGCCAACTCTTACGACGTCGGCAGTAAAGTCGTAACTGCCCCGGATCAGTGCGGACCCCACGCCGTAGGCGTCGGTGGGTACCTGGGCGTCCTCGAAAGCCCGGATCCGAGCCCCCGTAAATCCGCCAGAACAGACAATTCGCACTGACTCGAAGCCCTCGGAATCAAGTGCATCTCGGACCCGGTGCACGAGGGTCGAGTTGACCCCGCGAGGGTCAAAGTCGCCCATGGAGTCCAGGAGAGAGCGGTCGACCATGCTGGCGCCCGTATCGAGCCGCACACCGTATAGACGGCTTCCTAGAGCCCGCGCCACGGCCAGGGTAGTCCCGACACAGTCGTTATCGAAGTCCACCAACGCGATGACGTCGACGCCCTCGTCGACGTGGTCTGCCACCGACAACGCAGCCCGCACCGTATCCCCGCCGTACGCCGCGATGAGCGAATGCGGAACGGTGCCGACACCCTCGGAGCCCCACCATGAAGCTTGGGCATCGGTCGAGACGCCGATAGCACCGGCGATGTGCGCAGCCCAGCCATCCCCGGTCTGCACCATCCAGTGATCGTGTCGAGCCGGGAAGAACATGATCGACTTGGGCCAGGCGGCCTCTACGACCTCGCGGGTGTTCGTAGCAATCCGGGTCCGACGGGCCAAGACTCCAACGTAGAGCGTCTCGAGGTGCGCAAATCCACGGTACGCGCCGGTGATCTGCAGAACCGGCTCCCATGGATCGATGCGGTCCCCGTCCCGGAGAGCCAAGACTTCAAGATCCCCAAATGAATACCCCTCGCTTAGACAGAGCTTAAGTATCGCGACCGCCTCATCCGTGCCCGCGACACAGGCCTGTTGTTTTTGGAAAACCTGGACTGTGACTTCGGGGTCCTGTCCGTCCGCCTCCAGGACATCGCGCGTGCGCAGGAAATACTTATCGGAATAGTACCCCCGCTTCATCTTCTCTACGGGGAGCTGAAAGACCTGCGGCGCCAGCCGCTCCGGCAGGCGTAGTGGCGCCGGCGGCCCGGAGGGACTATACGGGTTGTACTCAGAGCTCATCGGTTCCTTGGATCTCGGCGCGCGGGTGGTGACGGAACACAAGAATGGCGGGGCCGGAGGCAACCGGAAAGCCCCGCAGGGTTGGCAAACCGACCCTCGACGCATCACATTCTTGGTGTAGAGACCACCCCACACTCGACAGGAAGTGCTGCCAACTCGATGACCACCCTCTTCTGGGTCCTCGGGATCTCGCTGTCGACGTCCTTTCTCTGCTCCATTCTTGAGGCCGTTCTACTCTCGGTCACGCACTCCTATGTAGCGGTTCTCAAAGACCGTGGAGAAAAGGCGGGAGCCTGGCTCGAGAAAATGCAGCGGCAGATCGATGAGCCAATTGCCGCCATCCTGACGCTGAACACAATCGCGCATACAATTGGAGCGGCCGTTGCCGGCGACATGGCGGGCGAGGTGTTTGGCGAGGAGTGGGTTAAGTGGTTCGCCGCCATCCTCACGTTCGTCATCCTTGTCTTCTCGGAGATCATCCCAAAGACGATTGGAGCGACCTACTGGAAACGCCTCGCGCCAGCTACGGCGTGGACCCTCAACATCCTGACGATGGTGATGAAACCCATCATCATCCCGCTTTCCCTTCTCAATCGCCTGATCACTCCGAAGACAGCGCGTCTTACGGTCAGTCGTGCCGAGCTAGAAGTCCTGGCCGAGATCGGGCGACGCGAAGGTCAGATCGACGAGGGCGAGTGGAAAGTCATGACCAACATCATGAACCTCGACCGAATCACCGTCGGAGCGGTGATGACACCGCGTACGGAGATGGTGGCGATTCAGATCGACGCCACGGTCGAGGAGGCGAAGACGGCCGTGCTCGACGAGGGACACATGCGGCTACCTGTGTACAAGGACAGTCTAGACAACGTGCAAGGCGTGCTACTCGCTCGTGACCTCTGGCAGGCCGAGCGCAGCGGAGTGACCGTCATCAGAGATATCGTCCGGCCCGCCCACTTTGCTCCCGCGAGCAAGCCCATCGAGATCTTGATTCCCGAGATGCAGCGCAGTCGCACCTCAATCGTAATCGTGCTCGATGAATTTGGAGGCACCGAGGGTCTAGCGACGTTTGAGGACCTCATCGAAGAGATCGTCGGTGAGATCCAGGACGAACACGATGTCGACGAACCCATTAAGTTCCAGACGCTCGAAGGGGGCAAAACGCGCATCTGGGGCGGCGTCCAGATCCGCGAGGTGAACGAACACCTCGATCTAGAGTTGCCTGAAGAGACCCATGAAACGCTCGCAGGCCATATCTTCGGAGAGCTCGGTCGGGTTGGCCACATCGGAGACGAAGTCCCTGACGCCGTCGGCTCCGCGGGCCGCTTCAGAATTATTGGCATGAAGGGACGGCGAATCGAGTTCGTCGTCCATGTCACAGAAGATCATCCACCCCACCCCCCGGCGGATTTGTAGATGGCGCATCATCAGTACTTGATCGTTGGCGGCGGTATTGCAGCGGATGCTGCGGCTCGGGGAATCCGCTCCGTGGATCCCAAAGGATCGATTGGCATCGTCTGCGACGAATCCGATCCACCTTACGATCGCCCACCCCTGTCGAAGGGGCTCTGGGGCGAACTCACCGAAGACAAAATCTTTCGAGGCACGGCCGACCTCGACGTGCACCTCCATCTGGGTCGCAAGGTCCTTCGCATCGACCGTGACCGACATGGCGTCACGGATGATCGCGGATCGATTTATTCTTACGACAAGTTGCTGATCGCGACCGGCGTAACTCCGCGGAAGCTCCAGGTTGACGTCCCTCAGGTCATCTACTTTCGCACCCTGGCTGACTTCCGTCGGCTAAAGGCTGCCGCGGGTCCCGGGAAAACCTTCGCCGTCGTCGGAGGTGGATTTATTGGATCGGAGATCGCTTCGTCGCTGGTCCAAGCCGGCTCCAAAGTGATCATGCTCTTTCCCGAAGCTCGAGTTTGCGCGGGCGTAACGACGCCTGAACACGGGAACGTGCTCACCGAGATGTATCGTGAGAAGGGCGTCGATGTGCGTACCGGCGTAACGGTCGAAACCGTGAGGCGGAGCGGCCCCAAACTTCTTGTATCGATTGGCGGAGACACGCCCCAAACTCTGCGAGTGGACGGAGTGGTGGCTGGAATCGGCACTCGTCCCAACACAATGCTCGCGGAGGGGGCGGGGCTTGAGGTCGAGAACGGTATCGTAGTCGATGCGTCGTTCCGCTCCTCCGACCCAGACGTTTTTGCAGCGGGTGATGTGGCAGCGTATTGGAGCATTCCGCTCGGCCGCACGCTACGGATCGAGCACGAGGATCATGCGAACGCGTCAGGGATGCTGGCTGGGAAAGCCATGGCCGGTCAGATCTCAACGTACGAACACCTACCGTTCTACTATTCGACGATCTTCGACGAGACGTACGAGGTGGTGGGCGATGTGTCGGCAGACATGGACGTCTTCGAGGACTGGAAGATCCCACACAAGAAAGGCGTTGTGTACTACATGCGAGGGGGCCGCGTCCGCGGTGTAGCGCTGTGGAACGTGCGTCGTAAGCTGAAGGTGGCGCGCGAACTCATCCTTAGCGCCACCTCGCTCTTTCCCTTCGATGAAGACGCGAAGATTCGCATCTCCTAACGTGGACACTTCCACTCGTTCCTAAAGCGGATACTCCGCAGTGCTAAGCGCCTAACTGCGCTTCAGTGCCTTCGGGCCTTAGGTAGACGGTCTGACTCGGATACGCGAACCGGATCCCCTCGTCTTCGAAGCGCTTGTAGATCTCTAGATTGATTCGCTGCTGGGTGTCCATGTACGTCACATGGCTGGGAACAACCACCCAATAGACGACTTGGTAGATCAGGGCTGAGGCACCGTACGTTTTGAAGTGCGCTCGATCGAAGCGCACGGCTTCATGACTCCGCACGATCTCTTCCAGGATGGACGGAATGCGCGCAACGATCTCGTAAGGCGTCCCATGCTCCACATTCAGGTGAAACGAAGCCCGTCGCTCCGTCATGCGCTTCTTGTTGTGGATGCGACTCGACAGGAGATCTGAGTTGCCCACCACTAGCTGCTCACCTGTGAGAGCGGTTATCCGGGTCGTCTTGAGGCCGATGTGTTCGACCGTCCCCTCGGACTCCCCCACAACGATGTAGTCGCCAACTTGGAAGGGTTTGTCGAGTAGGATTGTGACTGCACCGAACAAGTCGCTGAGGATGCTCTGGACCGCTAGGGCGATCGCGATCCCCCCGACTCCCAGGCCCGCGACAAGTGCGGAGACGTTGATGTCGAAGGTGGCCAGTACCGTGAGGAACACGATAATCCAGATGACCAAGGTGGCGACAACCCGGACGGCACCCAGGGCACTCGTAACACTGGGATCAGCGTCGTCACCGCGGCCAAATCGCTCGATGAAGTAGTGCACGATCCCAGTGATCCAAATCCCGGCTTGGATCCAAACACCCAAGGTCAGGGTGCGTGTGAATCCTCGGGCGACACCGGCCGGCACATCCAAAGACCGTGACGCCGCCCAGATCGACACCAGAAGCACAAAAAGGGTGGCGGTCTTGGCGACCAACCCCGCAATCAAATCATCGAGGTCAGTGCGGGTACGCGACGCAATCCTGCGAGCATAGAGGGCGATGATACGGACGAGCACGTTGACCGCCACGAACGTGACGACCAGCACCCCAAGCGCCCATCCCCATTCCTGGGCCTGCACACCTAGGAATTCGAAGTTCAAGAATCCGGTGTCGGTTGAAGTTCAGCTGTCGCGGCACGGGCCTCGGCCTCGGCGCGTTCTTCAAGCCAAAACGAGACGGCGAGCAGCGCGGCTCCACACGAGATGGCCATATCCGCCACGTTGAAGATCGGAAAATTCGTGAACCCAAGGTTCATAGGGCCCAAGAAGTCCACCACGCCTCGCGACCAGCGGACTCGGTCGTAGAGGTTGCCCAAGGCGCCCGCGAGAACGAGAGCAAGAGAAACGTGGCGCAGGCGGTCCCCGGGGGCAGCCTTGACGTAGAGTGCGCCCAGAAGTCCCAGAGCCAACACGGTCACGAGGATGAAGAACGTCCGGGGGTTTGACCCGACCTCGAGCCCGAACGCTGCTCCGCGATTAAATGCCAGCGTAAGGGAGAAGAACCCCGGGACGACTGGGATTTGCCGTCCATCGGCCAAGGCTTCGAGCGCCCACCGTTTGGTGAAGAAGTCCAGAACCAGAATTACCGGCACGATTGACCCAGCGACGACGAGCTTTTCTTTCAAGGACGGAGTCCGGTATTGGAGTGTGTGGAGCTAGAACGCGTGTACCGCTGGTGTTCGTTGGGGTTCCGGGAGCGGGTCTCCAACTCCGTGCGCTTCGCTATTAGTGAACTCGGACGGCGTCCCAAACGTGGGCTGCAACAAAGGGGGCTAGCTCAGGGAGACTATCGGAGGCGATCTTTTCAAGGTGAAGCATTCTCACGAGCAGCCCTACCGTACGGAAGCGAACGGCAGCGAAAAGACTGCTCCGTGTGGATCTCCGGGACCCGTTGCTCCGTGGGGCCATGATGGACGATCGAACGAGACGCCGTTACGAGGCGAAGCTGCGTCGGTGAAAGCGTTATCGACCGTCATGACGGCGGTCACGGGATCGAAGTTGACAAGGATGATGCGGTGACGCGTGCCTGCGTATCCGGTAATGACGATGCGCCGTTGGTCGGGCGAAAGAGCGATCCAGTGGGGCCAGTCGTCCACGCCTAGAGTGACTCGGCTGACTTCTAGCACTGCATCGGGGTTCCCAACGTCCAGTGCAACGAGGCCGTGGGCTTCAGGTACCGCCTGGATCCAGCGATTTCCCGCCACGACGGGTAGCGCACATCCTTGGCCATCAAAGACATGGACGCGGGTCAGTTCCGGTGCAGAGGTGGCCAGACCGTCGACGCGCAACAGCGAACACCCAAACGTCGATACGAGCACCGTCGCCCCGTCGGCTAGTACCCGGGGCTCGGCGGCTTCACCCCAAGAGTCCGGGACGTCGATGGTTGCCACGAGGCTCAAATCGCTGAGCCTCCACACCTGAACGACTCCACTGTCGCCCTCACCGCGCATGTCCGCGCTTCCCGTAACCACCCGATCGAGCGCAGGCACCACCGCCAGGCTATACGGGCGTACGTAACTCCCCTCGCTGGCGGCACTCCCCCACCGCACCAGGCTCCCGGACGGGTCGAGCTCCGCCAACCCCCCTGGGTTGTCGTTCCCCGAGCCTTCGTTCTGGAAGGTGGCTAGGACGTTACCGTTGGGAAGGCGCTCGAAGCTGTGGGGCGACATGAGCGGACCTGCCGTCAAGAACGAGTCAGCTATAGACGGGGCGTCAGGGTCGGACAGGTTCAATGCGTAGGTCTTCCCGGTGCCGAAATCATTGGCGAATAGAACGCCCCCCGATGGCATCCGGTGCTCAGTGTGGTGACCGCGCGTACGACCGGTGGTGGGCACTGGCAGCGTCGTCAGGACCTCACCGTACGTGGCCGACCCGGGTTCGGCATCGAGTACGGCGAGGAAGTTGAGGTCGACCGAATCTGAGTCGGTTGTCCAAACGAAGAGACGAGCGGCCGCGTCTGGCTCGGGATCTGTTGCTGGCGCGCAGGCGGCGGCTAGGAGCAGGCCAAGGATCTGAACAGGCTGGAGGACGGCTTTCAGTCGCAAGCACCTCTCCATTGATACCCTCGGTGATGAGGTGGGAGTTGGGCGGGCCCCTCAGCTTGAGATGCGCTGGGGCCAGTTTATCGGGCTCAAGTTAGCCCACGACAGTCGGTGCCGCGCCTCTTCCTTAATGCATCCGTAACAGATATACTTGTCGCGGACGTAACGGCGCCGGATGTATTGGAAACCGAAGGGGCGACCACGATGGCAACCCAAAGACGCGCGAGTTCTGATTCCGAAGGCGGGCCTCTAACACCCGTCGTGTTTCACACCCTCCTAGCTCTGTTCAACAGCCCTCTACACGGGTACGCAATCTCGAAGGAGGTCGAGGAGGCCACCCAAGGTGCTGTCCGCATGGGGCCAGGTACTTTGTACGGCTCGCTTCAGCGGATGCAGAGATCGGGGTTGGTCCAGTTCGTCGACGGCAAGGACCCCGACGCATCTCATGCGAACCGCCGGCGATACTACGGCATTACCTCAATGGGTAGGCGCGCCGTGAAGGCCGAGGCGTTGCGACTCGAGACGGATGTCGCACTGGCCCGTGCACGCTCGGTCCTCGAAAACGGCTGAGGACGCGGATCCATGGAGTGGAGCGAACGCGTCTATCGAGTCTGTCTGTGGCTCTATCCCGAGTCTTTTCGGGATGAGTGGGGAGACGACATGGTCGACTGGTATCGCCAGGGTCTCACCGACGCCCGGTCTCGGAACGCTCCGAGCCATTGGGTGAGGTTCGCAAGCACCCTCCTCGGCGACCTTATCAAGACCGTCCCCCAGCAACATCTGCTCGCCTTTCGAGCAAAGGAGCGTGGAGTGAAAAGTCCTGGCTTTGGACACACCGTCGAGACGGTACTTCAAGACCTTCGACTCACGCTGCGCTCCTTTCGCAAGAAGCCATCGTTCTTTCTCACAACCGTGGGCACCCTGGCTATCGGTGTCGCAGCCACGACGACCATCTTTAGCGTGGTTGACGCTGTACTTCTGCGACCCCTGCCCTACCCTCAACCCGACCGCTTGGTGCGGGTCGGTCAGGTCTCAGAAGAGGTGGGGCGCATCTACGCGATCTCCTACCTCGACTTCGTAGATCTCAAGGACCGCACCCGATCGTTCCAAGCACTTTCGGCTACCCGCGGAGGGAGGTTCACCGTTCTCGGGACGGACGCGCCCGAGTCGTTCCTCGGTGGCTACGTATCGGCTGACTTCTTCGACGCAGTGGGCATGAAGCCAGTCCGGGGTCGTGCATTCACCGCCGAGGAGGAGGCCAACCAAGACAAAGTCGTCGTCATCACACACGAGCTGTGGCGTCTCCGCTGGGGGAGCGATTTGGACCTCGTGGGTCAAACGGTCTCACTTGAGGGAGACGCGCACACGGTGGTCGGCATCATGCCCCCCGGATTCAAGGCTCCCGAAGCGCTCGGACAAGCCAACATGCAGCTATGGGTGCCTCTTTCGCTCGTAGATTCGGAGCCTCGTGCCAGCCGCGGGGATTCCTTTTTGTCGGGCGTAGGTCGCTTGCGAGAAGGGGTAACCATGGAGGCGGCCCGTCTCGACCTCAAACGCATTGGTTCTCAGATACGCGAACAGTATCCCGATGAGTCGTTTGATCATTTCTTCGGGCTCGCCCCGTTGCATGGCCAAACCGTGGGCTCGATTTCTGACCGCCTCCTACCGCTGTTCGGAGCCGTCGGCCTACTCCTCCTTATTGCCTGCGCGAACGTCGCCAACCTGCTGCTCGTTCGCGCCGGCGACCGGGGCCGCGAGTTTGCCGTGCGAGCGGCAATCGGCGCAGGTCGTCGTCGGATCGTTCGACAGCTCGTTACCGAGAGCCTCGTCCTAGGAATCGTCGCAAGCTGGGTGGGGATCGGCCTGTCATGGCTCGGCGTCTCAGCCTTTGTGAAGTACAACCCGGGCAACATGCCTCGTCTGGCCGAGGTGGGCATGGACAGCCGTGTGCTCGTATTTGCCGTGACATTGTCGGTCATCACCAGTGTGGTGTTTGGGCTCGTCCCAGCGCTTACCGCGACTCGAATGGACCTGTCTCAGCGGCTCAAGGACGGTGGCGGCGCTTCGGGCGCATCCAAACACCAAGAACGCCTACGGGGCGGACTCGTCGTAGGAGAAACTGCTCTGGCTTTTCTGCTCGTGGTCGGTGCAGGTCTGCTCATCAACAGCTTCGTGCGGTTGAATCGAGTCGACCCTGGGTTCGAACCTTCGCGAGTCGTAGCCATGTCCGTTACGTACACGGGCGCAACTTCACGAGCGGAGGTCGCAACGTTCTTCGACGAGGTCCTCGCAGGCGTACGCACAATTCCTGGAGTCGAGACAGCTGGGGCAACAGCGATCCTGCCGATCAGCGGTAACCGGATGTACCAGTCGCTATGGTTTACTGGTGTCCCGCAGCCCAACGACGAACGTTACTCGGTCAAATATCAGGAAGTCGCTGGGGATTACTTCAAGGTGATCGGAATCCCCCTGGTTCAGGGGCGGTTACTCGACGACAACGATCGCGCGGGTCAGCCCTTCGTCGCTCTTATTAATGAGTCCATGGCGAGCCAGGCTTTCGGCGACGCGAGTCCTGTGGGCCAACAATTCAACCTGGGTGAGGACGGTCTCGTCGAGGGATCGTTCGAGATCGTCGGGGTAGTGCGAGACGCCCGCCAAATGAGTTTGGATGAGGCTCCCGTTCCTGAGCTCTATTTGTCGTACGCCCAACTCCCAAGACCCCGTATGGACGTTGTGGCTAAAGTGGCCACCGACCCACAGGCCATGTTGCGGGCGATGCGCGACCGAGTCTGGGATGTCCGCCCAGACCTACCCGTGCTCAGGCCCGTCGTGATGACCGACTATATCACCGGCTCGATCGCGGGGTCGCGATTTTACACGCTACTCCTGGGTGGGTTTGCATCCGTCGCGTTGTTGCTAGCCCTAGTGGGGATTTACGCGAGCCTGTCTTATGCGGTCTCACTACGGTCGCGGGAGTTGAGCATCCGTATGGCCTTGGGTGCGACCGGCAACCGTGTACTGCGGCTCGTCTTGCGCCGCGGCATGACGCTGGTAGTCGCCGGAGTTGCCCTCGGATTGGGAGCCGCCCTGCTCGCGACGCGTTTACTCGAGGCGTTTGTTTTCGGCATCGAACCCACGGACCCGGCCACACTGATCATCGGGGTGCTCGGCGTCCTGAGCACAGCTGCACTCGCGAGTGCTATCCCAGCAAGACGGGCCATGAAACTCGATCCGATCGATACGTTGCGGAACGAGTAGAGCCGGACCGGCAACGTCTCCTAACACGACGGACTGAACGGCGTGCGGCGCCCGGAGCGGGACGGCAACGTGTATCGATGGCCATCACTGCACCTGCCACGTATTGTGGCACAGAACCTGTGAGTGACGGCCAATAGCCTGCGAAATATGGCTCTTTGGTGTGGAACGGTACCTGAACTGACCATTTAGCACGAGGTCACTCCGTCCCAGCCTAGCACGACGCTCAGTACCATGGAGGAAGCTTGGAAACCGAGCTCACCGTCGTAATTCCCTGTCTCGACGAAGCGGACACAATCGAGCAAGCCGTGAGCCTTGCGCTCAGCACCCTGAGCGAGCATCAAATCGCGGGCGAAGTAGTCGTCGCAGATAACGGAAGCACCGACGGCTCACAGGCATTGGCAGAAGGGGCCGGAGCACGGCTGGTCAACGTCCCGCTCAAGGGATATGGGAGCGCGCTCATGGGTGGAATCGAGGCCGCCAAGGGCCGCTTCGTCTTGATGGGCGACGCTGATCTTAGCTACGACTTCGCAGAACTCCCACGCTTCTTGGGCCCATTGCGGGAAGGAGCCGACCTGGTGCAAGGATGCCGACTGCCTTCCGGTGGCGGCACGGTAGCCAAGGGCGCGATGCCACCGCTCCATCGTTGGTTGGGCAACCCAGTTTTTTCGATGCTCGCACGATGGTGGTTCCGAACTCCAATTCACGACATCCACTGCGGCATGCGTGCCTTCGACCGTGACTACGTCCGGGGCCTGAAGCTCCGCTGTACTGGGATGGAATTCGCATCGGAGATGATCATCCGGGCGACGTTGGATCATGCATCGATCACTGAGGTGCCCATCACATTGTCCCCGGACCAGCGGATCGCTCACGCACCGCACCTGCGGACGTTCCGAGATGGGTGGAGGCACCTGCGCTTCTTCTTGATGTACAGTCCGCGATGGCTCTATCTCGTGCCCGGGGTCCTGCTGATGCTGCTCGGTGCCGCTGGGCTTGCTATCGGATGGATGGGGCTGGAGGTCGGTGAGGTACGCTTCGACGTCCAGACCATGCTTTTTGGGACCGCGTTGGCGGTTGTCGGATATCAAGCGGCTCTTTTCGGGGCGCTGGCTAGGGTGTTTGCTATGACCGAGGGACTTCTTCCCATCAAACCGTCGATGCAGCGGGTGTTCGAGATCATCAATCTCGAGCGCGGCCTTATCGTGGGGACAACGATCACCCTGATAGGCATTGTCCTCATGTCGCTTGTGGTTGTCGAGTGGTGGCAGAGTGGGTTTGGCGACTTGAACCGCGTGGCCGAGCTGCGGCGTACGATCCCTGGAGTCTTGTTCCTAGTGATGGGTACGCAGACGATCTTGGCCAGCTTCTTCTTTAGCATCCTGGGAACCGCGCGACAGTGAGTCTTGTCGGGGGTCTGCATGAGCGTCTGATCTATCGACGGCGAGTTCAGGTACTGGCCGACGCCATCGCCGCGCACATCCCGTCGGATGCACGCGTATTAGACGTAGGGTGCGGAGACGGCCGGTTGGCTGAGGCGGTAATTGCGCGACGAGCCGACATAGAAGTTCGAGGCGCCGACGTGTTTGCGCGCTCCGATGTACTCCCAGTGGACGTGTTCGACGGTGAGACTCTGCCGTACGCTGATTCTGCATTCGATGCAGTCACGGTTGTGGACGTCCTTCACCACACGGACGACCCTGCGCAGGTTCTAGCCGAGATTAAGCGGGTTGCGGGAACTACGATCGTGATCAAGGACCATCTGCGGAATGGGGTCGCGGCGGGAGCTCGCTTGAGAGCCATGGATTGGGTCGGCAACGCGCCGCATGGGGTTCGCCTCCCGTACAACTATTGGAGCCGGTCTAGATGGCACGCGACTTTCGAGGCCCTTCATCTCCAGGTTATCGAATGGAGTGAAGACGTGCCGCTTTATCCTCCCCCACTATCATGGATTTTCGGCGGCTCGTTGCACTTCGTGGCGCGGCTGAAGCTGTGACCTCAACAGCGGGAGAATCCCGCGATTCGTCCCACCTGGGACACTTCGTCATCTTCGCAGTGGCCTTCGTCCTACTCGTGATCGCGGTCTTGGCTCTACAATCACCCGAGACACTTCGCGGACAATTGATAGACTCCGACTCGTTCACGAGGTTGCTTCGAGTTGGCACACTGGTAGACACCGGTGGATGGTTCGACGGGCTTGAGTCGCGGCTCAACGCCCCCGACGGACTTGCCAGCCATTGGACTCGCCCGCTTGAGGCCCTGCTTATTCTTCTGGCTCTGCCTCTCGTGCCCTTCATGGGATGGCACTCTGGCCTCTATTGGGCAGGGTTCGCGATCTCACCCCTTCTGGCGTGGCTGACGTTCTCAATTTTCGCTCGGGCAGCTACACCATTAGCCGGCAAAGCTCTGCGGCCAATGGCCATGGTCGCGTTGCTCGCCCAACCGGCATTCTTGAACTACGCGTTACCTGGCCGCGTCGATCATCACATGCTGTTGCTCCTGACCTTCATCGCTCTGCTTGGGTTCGGTGTCCGGCTCGTCGCTGTACCAGAATCGAAACGGCTAGGGCGCGTAGTCGGCTTGCTGGTGGGGCTCGGATTATGGATCAGCATTGAGTTCGCGCTGGTCGCGGCTGTGGTCGCGTCGACCCTTGGAGTGCTGTGGCTCTGTGAGGGGCGACCATGGGCCCAAACCGGCGCTCGCGTGTTCGGCGTAGCGAGTGCCGCGGTAGCGTGTGCTGTGCTCATAGAGCGAGGAGTCGGTAGCATGGCGCTCGAATACGACCGGGTGTCCTTGGTCCATGTGGGTCTTATGGGCGCCGTCGCACTGTTCTTCGCATGTGCGGCCCGACTCAAATCCACCGCCCAGATCTTACACCGTACCGCCTCACTCGCGTACATCGGCCTACCCCTCGCCGTGCTTACCTGTTGGGTCTTCCCTGGCCTTCTGGCCGATCCCATGAGATCGGGGGACCCGATGGTCTGGCTGCGGTATTACGATCGAATCGAAGAGCTCCAGCCGCTACGACCCTCCATGCTGGGTTGGAGGACAGTCGTAGGTTACTTGGGCGCAGCCATAATCGCGGCACCCTTCGCTTTGTCGCGGGTCGGACTCAGGGATCCACGAGCCCGAGGATGGCTCCTTATCGCATTGGCCTTCGTCCCGTACCTGTTCCTTGGACAGGGGCAGCTTCGGTTCATGCCCTACGTGGGCGTTCTGGCCGCCTTCGGGATCGTAGGAGTCCTGAGCGCAGTCTTTGAGCGGCTGGAGAAGAGGCCTGAGGGATTGAAGCGGTCTGGCCTGCGAGCGATTACCGCGGCTGGCCTCCTGAGCGGGCCTCTATTGATTTCGGGGATGCTTCCCGGTCCGGTGCCGCACACACCGCCGCTAAACTTGGCCACGTCGGACTTGGCCCCGTCGGAATCGGCTAGGACGAACCCTCCGCCAGACACGATCAACGGGCCCTGTTCCGTGCCCGCCATCGCCCACTTCCTCAGGGGGCGTTCTGCATCCGCAGTGGAGGCACCGATCGTTCTAGCGAATCCAGACGTTGGGCCCGAGCTGGCCTACCGTGGGGGTGTTCGCGTGACGGCTGCGCCCTACCACAGGGCCGCGGCAGGCATCCGAACCGCACTCGCACTCACCGAGACCCCTGCGGTCGCGAGGGAGCTTCTGCTCGAGCAAGGAGTCAACCTGATCCTGCTCTGCCCGAAGCTCGACGACAGGCTGCTAGCGGGCGAGCGGTCTGCGATAGGGTTGTACGACGTTCTCGTGCGTGGGGAGAATCCTACCTGGCTGAACCCTGTCCCCCTCCCGACCGAGCTGGGAGGTTTCCGCCTCTACGAGGTGAAGCGGTAGTCTGGGGCCTACGGCTCCCGCCTCCCTTCTCTAGTTCGGCAAAGCTCCTGATTCATCACCTGGCACTCGTGTAGAGCGAACCCGTTGGCCTTCCCTTCCTCGATGTCAAAAGTGATGCGAGAGAACGAGCTAGACGCCGGTACGAACATATGATTGCCCTGTGACTTGAGCCGCAACGATGCCCTTTCGTCGACCGTCAAGAACAGGTGGACACCCTCGCGCTCCACAAGCCAAACCTGTTCAGGCGTGGATACGTTATACGTTCCCACGTAAGCGTCCAGTTCGTTGATCGACCGCTGTTCGTCGAGCACCACAGGCATCGGGATTCCCAAGACCCAACGAGCAACCGCGTCGGTGATCGACCCTGCGTGGGTCCCGTAGGTGTTGGACATCACGGCGATCGTCAGATCTACCTCAGGGTAGTAATCGAGCCGCGCCGAAAATCCAGTTGCCCCGCCCCCATGATAGATGGTGAGGTTTCCTTCGAGCCTGGGCCGGATTTGAAGTCCAAAGCCGTAGGGCACTTCGCTACCGTCGGCGAGCTTGGCTGGGGTCACCATCGCATCATAGCTCCCCTTCGAGACCACCCTTCCGCGGGTGAGCGCCGATCGCCATGTCATGAGATCGAAAACCGTAGAACACAACGTCCCAGCACCCCCCATGTGGGTCGTCGAAACCGTATGATCGATCGGCCGTAGTTTGCCATTCTCGAGGCCGTAACCGCGGGCCCGTCCCGGCGTCACCCGATTACGATCACAGACGCCCGACCGGCTCATCCCCAGTGTTCCAAAAACATGGTCCTGCAGGTACTCTCCGTAGGGCTGGTTGGCGGCCTGTGCGACGATCATCCCCAATAGCACGAACCCGGCATTGCTGTAGCGGAAGGACTCCCCGGGAGCGAAGTCGAACGGCTCAGCTTGGATGATCTTGAGTAACTCTTCGTCGGTGATCTCAAGCGCCAACGGTTCCAGCAGTGTGTCATCGCTTGGATAACTACGGACCCCGGAGGTGTGCGTCAGCAGGTGTCTGACCGTGACGAGCTGGCCCTGGGTTGAATACTCCGGGAGGAACTTCGTGATGGGATCGTCAAGAGCCACCTCACCTTGCTCCATCAACTGAAGAATGGCCGCTGCCGTGATGTGCTTTGTGATGGATGCGATCTGGTAGACGGTGTGTGGGCCCGCCGGCACGCTGTGGTCTAGGTCAGCAAAGCCGTAACCCTGAGCCAAGAGCACGTCTTCACCGCGCATGACTCCAATGCTGAAGCCCGAGATTCGACCGTCTGAGAGAGTGGCTGCCGCAAGTGAGTCGATTTTTTGGACGAGAGGTCCGCCCCAGATAGGCTCTTGAGCCGCGGATGGCGAAGACCCGACGAGCTCGACCAGCGCTACAACGAGGGCGATACGAACGTTCATCTACTTCTCCTCCTGAAGTCATCCCGGGGCCAAAATACGAAGAAAGTGAAGGATCGCCCCATATCGCCGCGAGCACTTCGTCGCGCGCCTGCCCGCTTTTGTGCTAACTGGCCCGGCGATTCTAGCCATGCTGGCCTTGTTGTTCTGATTGCCCTCTATCGGCGCGTCATCGTGAGTGCTTAGAAGATCAAAGCATGGGAGTATTTGATCATGAAGGCCCGGCCGGCGGAGCGCCTAAGCCGCGGATTGAGCCCGTTGTCCAATAGCGTATTCACCCCTTCGTTGAAGACCAACCAAAGATCGGTCCCTTCGCGGAAATGGTAACGAAAGCGCGCGTTAAAGCTCATGAGGTCATTCGCGCTGTTGTACTGAGCGAACGTGCTCATCTGAACCCGGGTGTTGAGGGCGACCTGCACCCGAAGTCGCGCTAGGTGTGCCGTCGTCTGCACGCCCCGGTCTTCAAAATTGAGCCGGTTGACCTCGTATCCCGCACCAAGCTCTAGGTGTTTCGATTGATTCCAGGTCGGGTTGAATCGAAGGCTGTAGCGAGTCCCGTCGTAAAAGCTCCCGACCGAGCCCCCGAGGTCACCGCGCAAGAGCCGACTGCGAGGTAACATGAAGTTGACGTCAGCCCCATGGAACCAGTACTCGCCCGGTGTGACGTAGACGTCCGAGATCGAGAACGAGTCCGCAACGCTCTCAAAACTGGAGACCGTTCCGATCTTTATCTCCGTTCCGCCTTTGAACTCCACCTGGAGGCCGGGCGAGATTCCGCGCGACTCAGCGCTTCCGTCCCCGTTCCTGTAAAAGTGCCCCGTTTCAGCACCGATGGAGACGCTACGAAGCGAGGATTCGGCACCCCGAAACGTCTTGTACTGAGCCGAACCTCCGTAGAACGAAAAGTCTTTGCGAGCCTGGAATCCGAGTCGCGGCAGATAGTCTGCGCCTACGCGTGTGAACTCACCAGAATACCCAAAGCCGTCGTCCCTTCGCCGCTGCCACTGTGCAAAAACCAACCCGGACTCCAGGGCGCTCTCTTCGTCAATCGCCTGGTCGAACGTCTGTGCCCACTTCACGGTAAGGTACTCGTCTCCGACCAACCTCACCGAAGAGTCGACGCCATACGCGAGATTGTCCTCACCATTCGCTCCCAGCCGGCTGGTGACCATCCCACCCACGGATGAAAACGGATTGAGGATCTGTTGACTGAGTCTGAATACGCCCATGTTTTCGGTCGAGCGCCCGTCGTGACCGGCGGTCTGCATATTCAAAAAGCCAAAGTCCATCCCGCCGACTCGGCCTACCGCGCGCGTGCCGCCGTAAATGCGAACCAAACTCCCGTTGTCCAAGCCGATCTGACGACTGTGGAAGAGGCGGTTCACGAAGCCGCCCGTATTGAAGTCGAAGGTGGATGCGCGCTCTTGAAAGAATTGCCGCTTCTCTGGGAAGAACAATGCGAAACGCGTCAAATTGATCTGTTGGTCGTCAGCCTCTACCTGGGCGAAGTCCGTATTCACTGTCAGGTCCAACGCCAGGTTCGATGTTGGCGAGTACTTGAGGTCGAAGCCAACCTCTCTCGTGAAATCGTCCTCAACGTTCCAGGCCGCAGTGGCGACCTCCGGCGGCTCTAGTAGCTCCGGGATTTGTGAGAACCCGCCCAGAGTGAAGGGCGTGACATAGAGGGGCTTGGAGGGCTGCACACCGACGAGTTCGATTCGCTGGCCCAAAGAGGGCTTAGCAAACGCGAGTCCCCCGAAACGAGGGTCGATGGACGGAAAGGTCTGTCGCTCATTCTTCCGGGCGATGAAGCGGTAGCTGATCAGCCCCATCGTTGCTTGCCCGGAGGGCGCCTGGAAGCCGAGGGTCGAGAACGGAATCCGAAATTCGGCGAACCACCCCTCATCGGTCTGAGAGGTGGCTACGTCCCAGTGGGCGTTCCAATCCGAGTTCATCGGCATTCCGGCGCCAAAATCAGCGTCATTGGAGACCGTTCGATCATTCCGCGCCCCGGCCGGATTCGTGACGAACCAAACTGCCGTTTCGTAGTCGTTGTAGCTATCGATGATCACGGCGAGTAGGTCGTCACCGCTGTATAAGTCACGGTAAAGAGTGTTCGTGCGTATCCCATCCGGGTCCGAGTCGTACATCCGGCCGGAGACGTAGAGGTATTCGTCGTCGTGGGCGATTCGGACCTCGGTGCGCTCAGTCGTGGGAGCGCCAAACGTGGGGGAAAACATGGTCAGCGGGAGCGGCTCGATGGCGGCCCAGGCGGGTTCATCAACCACCCCATCGAGGGTGATTTCGCCCTGGATGCGACTAAGAGTCACGGAAGAACCGCTTGCCGGACCCGGGCCAAAACGAACAGGTACACTGTTGGCGATTTGAGCGTCGACCGTTCCCGGCCCCGACATGAGGACCACGAACAGCGTGAGAAACAAAGGAGCCGGCAGGCGCATAAATATTGACCGGGCGGGTCGAGTGAGTAGCGGCAAGAAAGGTCGCCGTAGTCGCGGTGTTCCAGCAACAGGTACGTCATGACACGACCAGAGCTGTCGCGAATCAGTCTCGGGATAACCAACTCGCACGCCCGAATCGGATGCGAACTGTCATGGGTTCGACGGCACGGGCGTTGAGGCCGCGCTGCTCGGGTCAGTGAGATGATGCCCGCGTTCCGAGTTCGTGCTTCAGCTTCCCCACGTGGCTAACCTCGTGTGTGCCCCCGCCCCGCAGGACCTGCAAGCAGCCTGATGACGAGCCTAAAAGGAAAGCTACTAATCTCGAGTGGCGGACTGTTCGATCCGAACTTTCGCCACACGGTCATCCTCATCGGCGAGCACTCCGCCGACGGAGCGGTTGGCGTCGTACTCAACCGCGCCTTGGACCGAACGGTGGAAGAGACAATCCCTCCGTTGGCGGAGCTTGTGCCGGTGGCGGCACTCCTCTTTGAAGGGGGCCCCGTTCAGCCCAGCACAGCGGTCTTGCTCGCCCAGTTCGCATCTCCGGACCTCGCCGACCTGAGCGTCTTCGACGACGTAGGGTTTCTGACGGGCGAAGTCTCGCCGGACGTTCGCGCGGGCCTACTCCAGGTCCGCGTGTTCGCGGGACATGCGGGGTGGGGGCCGGGTCAGCTAGAGCGCGAGATGGGTGAGGAGAGTTGGCTTGTCGAGCCCGCCGGAGCAGAGGACGTCTTCACCGACGCGCCCGATCTGTTGTGGAGCCGAGTCGTGAAGAGAATGGGCCCCGAGTACGAACTCATGTCGCGCCTCCCGTTCGACCCGAGGATGAACTAGCGCATGCGTAAAGCGATCGGGCGTAGGTAGCGGCCCGGTTCCAGTTTCCGACTGATGGGGACCAATGCCTACGTATCCGAGGCCTTGGCGAACCTGGCAAGAACGGCGTCCACCTCTTCGGGCGCCACTACCGAGAACTCGTCCCTAGAACTGTGGCCAGTCTCGACGTTGCGAGAGGGCCGCGCGCAACTTGAGCGATTCGCCCACGCGTTCCACCCGACCCAGGAGTTCGGCGCGCGCTTCGCTCGTCTGCCTCTTCATTTCCACCCGGGCAGCGGCGACGCACGATGTACCACGACCGGCTCGGCCTTCCCTTTCAGATCGACGCTTCCCACAAGCTGGAATTGAAAGCCTTGAAGTCCTTCGAGAAGCCCACATAACTCGTCGGAGATCAACAGACGACTATCGAGCTCGGCGCACTTCCCTTGGATTCGTGAAGCGGTGTTCAACACGTCGCCGTGGAACGCCAACTCCTTCTTGACCTCGCCCACTTCGGCGACGGTTACCCGACCGACGTGCGCTGCCGCCTTGAACTGCGGCAGGAGCCCGTATTGCTCCTGTAATGGCTGTGCCGTGCCCTGAGCGTTTCGTCGTAGTCATAGAAGGTACGGAGACAGGCACCGCCGGCGAGTCCCTCCTCTTTCTTCCAGGTTAGCACAACCTCGTCACCGACGTATTGGTAGATCACGGCGTCATGTCGGACGATCGCCTCTGGGGTGGACCAGAAGAACGCCAGGGCGCCGAGGACCTCCGGCTCGAAAGCACCTTGACCCTGGCGAGCAGCTTGAGTGAACAGCACGGCAATCGATATCACCGTGACGATGCACGTGAGGTAGACAGCGGTTCTTACGAGGAGCGTTGCGAGATGGTTTCGGTCATGTGAGGGGATTGGACTGTATTCCACGCACTCACTGATGGAAGGGCAGCGATCGGCTGCACAAGATGACGCCCACCATCGGGAAGACAAATCATGCCTAGGACGCTTCGCAGCCAGGTTCTTCTTCTTTCGTTCGCCACCGTTTGCGCATGCGATGGAACCACTGGGCCGGATATGCCCGAGCCCATTGCTCCCCCCGGATTCGGCACCGCCGTCACAGACGGAGTGGTCAACGACGCCGAATGGGTCAACTCCCAAACCTTCCAGGTTTTTGACGAGCACCCTGACCTCGTGGGGAGCGTGCTACACGTTCTGAACGACGCGACCACCATGTATTTCGGTCTACGGACACCCTTCACGGAGTTGAGCGACTTTCCGTACCTAGAAGTGCGTTTCGACAATGGGGGCAACGGAGAATTGTCGGACGGGGACGACGGCATCCGTGCAGGGGTGAATGGGTTCTTGGATTTGCATCTGGGCGAGGGCCGGCAGTACAGACCGGACTCGATCAAGGACGGGGCGGGTGCGATTTCTTTGGTTGGCGGTGTCGTACACTCCGAATTGGAACACCCGTTGTCCAGCGGCGACCCGCAGGATGTCGCGTACATCCCCGGCCAACGCATCTCGATCTGCCTACGATTCTACCTGCCGGACTTCACGAGCGGCGCCGCGCCCGACTTCTGCTTCTTGGCGAGTTCGGTGACATTCATGGACGTGGACTTGGCGACGGTACCGTAGCTGTAGCGATAGACGGAGCCAGTAAACCCGGGTACCGATTCCGACCGGTCGAATGGATCCTCGGCTTCCGGGCCAGTGCGGATCATACATGGACGTGGATTGGCCGCCATACCGTGAAGGCCCCGGGGACGGGGCCACCCCTTTAGTCCTTCTATCCATCGGGGTATTTGCCCTCGTGGCGGGCCTCATCGCTCAAACACGTTCACCCTCCTAGACTCACTCAAAGCCTCCAAGCCCCGAGCAGGAGTACCGCGTGGCCGATCGAGGTGATTCGGTGTGGGATCGTTGGGATGTAGTGGACCAACTACTCGAGCGTGTACTTGATCTTCCAGTCGAAGAGCGAGCCTCGTTCCTCGAGAAGGAGTGCGCGAAGGATCCTGAGCTCGCACGGACGGTTGCCTCCCTTGCCCAGAAGAGTTCGTCCGTCAACGACGAGCTCTTGAGTCCCGGCAGTAGGATCCTGAAGGCTGTCCTCTCCGACGAACCCGCGCGTGTCGCCGATGCTGCCGGAAAGCTCATCGGCACAACGGTGGGGTCATATCGGCTCACGGGCCAACTCGGCGCGGGAGGGATGGGCACGGTCTTCAGCGCTGAGCGGGCCGATGACGCGTTCGAAAAATCGGTTGCTATAAAGATCCTGAAGCAATCGGTCAATATCCCAGGCGTCGCAGAGCGGTTTCGCCAGGAGCGTCAGATCCTTGCGTCTCTAAGCCATCCGGCCATCGCCCAGATACTCGACGGCGGAGTGACCGACGATGGCCGGCCATTTTTTGTCATGGAACGCGTGGATGGCGCCCCGATTGACCGTTATGCCGACCAGCAGGAGTTGGGTGTCGACGGACGCATTCGACTGATTCTCAAGGTCGCCGAAGCGGTGGGATTCGCACACCGGCACATGGTCGTTCACCGGGACCTGAAGCCGAGCAACATCCTGGTGCGGGAAGACGGTGCGGTAAAGCTGTTGGATTTCGGGATCGCCAAACTCCTCGAGGGCCCCGGCCAGGATGGCGGAGCGACTACCCGAGCCGAAGCCCGGTTTGTAACTCCGGAATACGCCGCGCCCGAACAGCTCCTCGGTGAGCCCGTCAGCGCACAGACCGACGTCTACTCGCTCTCTGCGTTGCTATACGAGCTCCTGACCAGCGTGCGGCCGTATGCTCGCGATACTGACCCATCGGTGTTGGGGCGGGTCGTTCAGGGCGCCGAGCCCACGGCTCCATCAGCCGCCATACCGCAGGCCACGGTCAACACGGCGGGTGCACTGGAAGCTTCGTCCCTCTCAGTCGCCGGGGTCTTCGCTGCCCGAGGTACGACTCCGGATGCGCTACGGCGCCGATTGAGCGGAGACCTCGACGCCATCCTAATGCGCGGTCTGCGCTCTCGCCCTTCAGATCGATACCCCTCAGTCCACGCGTTGCGGGATGACCTGCGGCGCCACCTGGCAGGAGAAGCCGTCAGAGCACGGGGCGACGCTTGGTCGTACCGGGCGGGCAAGTTCGTGGCCCGCCACCGCATCCCGCTTGCCATTGCCGCGGCTGTGTTTCTGTTAACTGCGGGCTCGGCGGTGGGTCTGGCCCTCCAACACGGCAATCTGCTTGAAGAGCGGAACCGAGCGGAGGCCGCATCGATGTTGGCACAGTCGGAGGCCGACCGTGCAGAAGAGATCCAGAACTTCCTGGTCGGAATTTTCAGAAGCCCCAATCCCTACTCGTTGGCAGACCCAGATCGCGGAACTGAGATCACAGTGCGCGACGCGCTCGATTTGGGCGTGGTGCGAATCCGCGAAGAGCTATCAGGCCGCCCCAAGTTGCAAGCGAGCTTGCTCGCGGCCGTCGGGGAGGTCTACTCGGGACTCGGCCTCGCCGGTTCGGCGGTTCCACTCCATGACGAATCGCTGAGGATCGCACGTCGCTCTTTCGGTGAACGGTCCGTCGAGGTGATCTCCCAGATGCGCAAGCTGGGAGCTGCCCTCGGCGGAATCAATCAGGTCGACACGGCGATCGTGGTCCTCAGCAAGGGACTGGAGTTGGCGAACGAGGTCCTGGGCCCGTCAGATACGATGTCAGTGCAGATGCTGGTGCAGCTCGGGCGCGCAGAACATGTCGGAGGCCGCTTCAAGGAAGCCGAAGGGCGACTGCTTCAGGCACTTGAGATCACTGGGCAGATTGACCCGCCACCAACGGGCCTCATTACGACGATTCACTATTGGCTGGCCGAGGTTTATCCCGAGCTCAACGAGCCGGAGAAGGCGCGAGACCACGCAGAGCGGGCACTGGAATTCGCCAAGAACGTCCACGGCGACCGACACCCAACGACGGCCGTAGCGACGGTCGGGTTCGCCAATGCTCTTGCCAATGTCGGGCTCACAGAGGAATCGATTCCGGTCTACCAACGGGGCATCGCACTCCTCTCAGATCTCATGGGCCCGGACCATCCCGACGCACTCAGTGCGCGCAACAACCTCGCGCTGCGTCGGCAGGACACAGGGGACTTGAACGGATCCGAGGCGGCGTTCCGTGAGCTCCTGGAGCTTCGAATCCTTCACTCCGGAGAGCAGTCGAGAGGTGCCGCGAACACACTCCAGAACCTGGCGGTGGTTGTAGAGCAGCAAGGGCGTTTGGGAGAGGCCGAGGCGCTGCTTGACCGTGCCTATTCGGCGTACGTGGCAGTACTCCCCGAGGGACACTATCTCACCGCCTTTCCTCTTCTGACGCAGGCGAGAATCCAGCTCGACCAGGGGGATCACGTTGGGGCCCGGAGGAGCGCCGAGCAGGCAACCGGCATCTTAGGTGTGGCCCTTCCCGCGAACCACTTCGCCGCGGCGGTGGCACGGTGCCGTTGGGGTCAAGCCCTAGTGGCTCAGGGACGAATCGAGGAAGGACGCGGGTTGCTCATGGCTGCCGCGGAAGTCATCGAGGCGTCTTCCGGAACGCCGCCGGATTACGAGGTTGAATGCCTGGAAGCGATGCTGGATGCGGTCGGACCGAGAGCGACCGGACCGGTTGTTGAGGCGGCCCGGGTGCGGTTGTCCGTCCTAGCTCAAGGGTCCGACGAGATCCGCTGATACCGCCAGGTCGTAGTCAGTACACCCTGCTCTCAAGGCACCGTGTTCATCGCCGCAGCCCGGGATCCGACGTACTTTCGCCCCTCACGTTCTCGCCTACCTGAGTCAACGCGCCCGCCTCCCAGTCGGCGGCGTTGTGCGGAGTGCCCATTTGGAAGGCTCTAGAGCCGAGATCACCCAGCTCGCATCCCAGTGGAGCAATGGCGATGAGTCGGCCTTCGATCGACTCATCGAACTTGTATACGATGACCTCCGGCGAATCGCTCATCACCATCTCGGCGTGGGGGCACGGGACACCGTAATCAATACGACTGTGTTGGTACACGAAGCGTATGTGAAGATCGCGGGAGCCGAAGATGCCACGTGGCCAAGCCGCGCCCACTTCTTCGCATTCTGTTCCAAGGCCATGCGTCGAATCCTGATTGATTTCGCGCGGAAGCGCGGGGCCGAAAAGAGAGGCGGCGACAGGATCCGCGTGCCCCTTAGTGAGGACTCGGCCGCAGTCGATACGGATATCGGCGAACTGCTGGCCGTGGAGGAGGCATTACACCAACTCGAAACACGCAACGCCCGGATGGCTCGCATCGTCGAGTGCCGGTTCTACGGGGGGATGAGCGTAGCCGACACAGCTCACGCACTCGAGACGTCTACACGCACCGTCGAGCGGGAGTGGGCACGCGCTCGTGCGTATCTGGCCCATGTTCTTTCCGACGCTAGCGACTCCGCAGAGTCACAGGACTAAATCTCCGTCGCTCCCCCGGCTGGTCCACGCCATCGGCGGTCCCGGTCTCTTCCGGGGCTGGGGAGATGGCGGTCTTTCTCCGCTCACTGCGTTCACACAACGACGGCGACCCCCGCCTGTTGATCACTGAACGAGTGAACGAGAAACTCCGGAGCGTTGAATACAATGGACGTGCGCAAACAACTCCAACGATTGGCGACCACCATGCTGGCCGCGATCGTAATTCCAGCGTGTGACTCAGGCAATCCGACGACGCCACCTACCCCCGGCACCACGGTCACAGGCGTGACGGTTACGGCTACGCCCAACCCGGTAAAGATGCCAACCGGCGTACAGGTTATGGCCGCCGTCGCACCATCGAGCGTTTCGCAAAGCGTGACCTGGACCTCGAGCAACCCGGCCGCCGCCTCGGTCAGCAGCGCTGGAGCTGTGACTCCCCTGCTTCAAGGGACCGTAACGATTACGGCCACCAGCACTGTAGACGCTACAAAGTCAGGGTCGGTTACGCTGACGATTACATGTCCCGATCCTCGGTTGGTCACGGCCAACCTCACAAGCGACACCAACTGGCAAAACTGGGTGCCCGACCCGACTTGCTTCGACTATGTCGTACAGGCTGCTCTGGTTCCGAACAACCAGACACTCACAATTGATCCGGGTACGGTCGTGGGCTTTGAGGCAGGCCTGCAACTGCAGATCGCTGGGAGCGCTAGGCTGGTGGCAGCCGGAACGGCCGCAGAACCGATCGTTCTTACGGGCACAACCAAACAACGCGGCTTCTGGAAGGGTGTCGCAATCTACAACCGCCTAGGGCCTACCAACGTCATTCAGCATACCACGATCGAATACACGGGTGGAGGAGCAATCAGCGGGACACAGGACGCCGGCTTGATCGTCATCGATCAGGTCACCTTGCAACTCGAGAACACGACGCTGCAAGAGAGTGCCGAATATGGGCTGTGGCTCGATCGTACCGCTGACATCACGGGGAGCGGAGCCAACACCATGACTAAGAATGCTCTTGGTGCAGCATGGGCCTACGGCTCCTCGGTCGATCATGTCACGCAGGGAGGTTCGACCACCGTGGGTAATGACAACGACGTGGTGGTCGTGTCTCCCACCCCGATTACCGAGAACGCAACCTGGGGGACAGCCATCTACCATGTGTTAGGCGGGGCGGGCAATTCCTTCACCGTAACCGCCGACCTGACCCTCGCGGCTGGTGCAGAGCTGCGCTTCGATGCCGACGAAGAGATGCACATCTCGACCGGCGGCGGACTCTCAGCCGTCGGCACGGCCTCAGCGCCTGTCATCTTAACCGGAACCCAAGCGACGCCCGGCCACTGGCAGGGGCTCACGTTCTTCAACACCACCAATCCCATCAATCGCCTTGAGCACGTCGTGGTGGAATGGGGTGGTGGTCAGCCGATTGGAACCCAGGCCGGCGCAAACGTGGTTGTGAGGCCCAGCACTGCAGGCAGCGTCACGATTACGAACACGACGATGAGGGGGAGTGCGGGCTACGGGCTCTACACGAACCACGCAGGAGTTTTGAACGGTTTCACAGGCAACACCATGACGGGCAACACCGTCGGACCCGCCTACCTAAGCGCTCGAGTAGTCGGCCACCTCATGCCCGGCAACTCGTTCACGGGCAACGGTGAGGACCAGATACGGGTCGAGACGGGATCGAGTCATACGATTGTTGCGGACGCGGTTTGGTCAGACTTTGGAGTCCCCTATTTCCTTCAATACCTCCTTGGTTCAAACACCAGCGTGGACGCGGCACTTACGCTTGACCCAGGCGTCGACCTCCAGTTCGGTCCCGGCGTAGGATTCATCGTTAGCCAGGGCGGCTCACTGGTCGCTACGGGTACTCAACAGAATCACATCACCTTTAGCGGAAAGGCGGGTCTTTGGAAGGGGGTATTGATCTCGGCATCGACCGCAACCTTCGACTTCGTCGACTTCGTCGATACGGGTAGCGGCTCTTGGGGATTAGGAGCCGCTCAACCCGCAGCGGTATCGTTTCATACGTTTAGCCCACACACTGCAATGGCAACTTTCCTGCCGAATGTGACCTTTTCGGGTAGCGGCTTCGACCTTGCCTTCGGCTTCGGAGAGACGTTCGCGATAGGGTGTCCGGCATTAGTGTATATCCCGACGGGCAGCGTGAAGGCCGATCACTGCTTGTAACCAACCGCAGGGTGTGACGAGACGGGAGGGCCCGATGCCGGGCCCTCCCGTTTTGGCGTTCAGGCCTGTTCCCCGAGCCGCTTCGCTCGGATCGAAAACGCTCTTGGCGGGACCCGCCTGACGTCCGCCGAAGAGACGTGTCCGGCGTCTCAGTTCCGGCTTCTGAGTGACTGGAGAGCCAACGAGGACCTCCGGTCGTGACGGTTGCCACAATAGGCCAATAGCGACGTATCAGCGGAACACGCACCGTTGCTCCCTAGGCTTCACCATGCTTCGGGTCGTCTACGCACTGTACTCACAGACGTTTCAGCTCCAATGTCCCAACTGCCCCTTATTTGTCGTTTGACATATATGTCGATCCACCTATACTCCTCCTATGAAGCCGACCATACTGTCCCAACGAGACCTGCTGATCCTATCCGTCCTGGCGGACGCCCCAATGCACGGATACGGCATGGTAGCGGCCGTTAACGAGCGTTCCGGCGGAAGCGTTCGACTGGACCCTGCCAACCTTTATCGAATCCTAGCACGCATGGATGAAAAGGGTTGGGTACAAGCGGGTCCCACCGGCGAGCGGCGCCGCACCTATACGATCACCAGGGCCGGCCGGCAGATCTTCGGTGCGGACGTACAGCGCCTTCAGACCCTTCTCGAGAGGCTCCGGCCCGCATCGGCAGCCGGATGACCATCCGGCCAGTGCGCGTTACAACGCGCGCGTATCGGGCGGTGACCCGACTCCTGCCCGAGACGTTCCGCGAAGCCTACCAAGAGGAGATGACCGAACTCTTCGACGACCTGTTAGGAGCGGCCGAATGCGAAGGCCGGCGGACGCGGTTCCTGGCGTCGTCGTATGCTGCGCTGCTGCGGGTGGCAGCCGTCGAGTGGTACGAGGTCCTCCTGCGACCTGCCCTTTCCGAGGCGGGAAATTTCGCTCCTTCTCGGTTTGTCGCAGACCTCCGGATCGCAACGCGTGGCATCCTGCGCGTACCCACCTTCGCGGTCACCGTGGTCTTGTTGATTGGCCTAGGGATGGGCGCTGCCACAACGGTTTTCGCGTTGTTCGACCACGTCCTACTCAGAGCCCTGCCCTACCCTGCGGCACAGACCCTAGTGTTTGTGGGCGACGGCCCTGAGCGCGAAGCCTGGGAAGCCCACTCGGGGCCGGTGATCCGCGATCTAGTCGCGCTATCAGCGTTCGATGGCGTCGCCGTGGCACATTCGGAGCCTGCGACGCTCATGAGCGCCAGCGGACCGATTCGGGTCTCCGCGGCTACAGTCTCAGAGGACTTCTTCGACGTGTTCGGAGGCAATGCCCGCATGGGCCGGCTGCTGCTCCCTGACGATTTTGACGGCGCCCAGGCCGCAGTGCTCTCGTCGCGGTCTTGGGAAAGACTATTCGATGGCGATCCTGACGTCCTAGGAAGGCAAGTGACCGTTGATGGCATCCCGCGAACTGTCGTCGGCATTCTCGGTGCCGACTTTGTGCCGCCACGTGCCCTCGTCTCCGGAACGGTGGACGTGTGGGTCACGATTGATTGGGCCGCGCCCGAGATGGACCGAGTGGACTCTGAGTGGTTGGAAGTTGTCGGACGCCTGGCTCCTGGAATGAGTCGGCAGAACGCTCAGGTTCAGCTGGACCGCCTAGCGGTGGCGTTCGGCAACCAACACCCGGACCGTTTCTTGGAAGACGACGGGTCAGCTACTCCGCTTCCTCTGATCCCCCTCCACGAGGCGACAGTCCAGCGCGTTCGTGGTGGATTGGCGCTTCTGTTGGGCGCTGTCGCCCTGCTACTCCTGGTGGCATGCCTCAACGTGGCTCACCTGTTCCTCGCCCGCGCCGTCAGCCGCGCCCAGGAGATGGACGTCCGGCGGGCGCTTGGAGGCAGCACTGCGTCGTTGGTCCAACTGTTGTTCGCCGAAAGTCTCATCCTTGGGGTGACCGGAGGCGTACTCGGGGTCATTGTGGCTTCAATCGGCCTGGATGGGTTGCTGGCCATCTTGCCTGCTGAACTTCCGGTGGCCAACACCGTCGGAGTCGACACGCGGATCCTCGCGGTAGCGGGAGCTGTTTCCCTGGCCACGGCCGTGATCTTTGGGTTGATCCCAGCGCTGAGGGTATCCCGACTAGGGTCCGGTCAAGGACTCGGTTCTAGTTGGGGGAGCACCACCGGTCGACGAGCTGGGCGTTGGCGGAACGGGCTAGTGGTTGCCGAGGTCGCACTCTCCCTGGTCTTGGTTGCCCAGGCCGGCCTCTTGGCCCAGAGCCTTTTGCAGATGGTGAACACGGATCCCGGGTTGGACCCAGCCGGCGTCTGGACAGTTCCCTTGAGCGCAACCGATGGCAGCATGAGGGGCAGGCTCTCCGAAGTGATGGACGAGGTGTCCGAGGCCGTGAGTACAGTTCCCGAAGTCGCATCCGTGACATACAGCCTCACCCTGCCCTTCGAATACACCGGCGGTGAACGCAGCGGCTGGAGCAACCGCGTCTCTTGGGTGATCAACGGAGAAGTGGCCAAAGCTGAAGGAGTCCGCTTCCGTCCCGTTACCATGAGCTACTTCCGCACGTTGGGCGTTCCGGTGTTGTTCGGTGAGGTTTGGTCCGGGCTCGACCATCTGACCGATGACGCCCAAGCCATAGTGCCGGTGATGCTAAACGAGCGCGCGGCAACGCATCTGTTTGGATCCGCAGAGAAGTCCGTCGGCCGTGTGGTCGAAGCAGAGGGCGCACCCGAGAGGAAACGACGCATTACCGGTGTGGTTGCTGACGTGCGTCACTTCGGATTGGATCAGCCCGTGCCGTTTGAGATGTTCTTGCCGGCTAGTCTTGCGCCAGCCGGTTTCGACCGGGCCCACCTAGCCATGCGCGTCCGAGGCGCCCCGGCGCCTGGTTTTCAACAACGCGTGCGAGAGGCGGTGTGGCAGGCAGCTCCCCAGCTGCCCGTGCCCATCGTCCAGCCTCTAGATGAGTGGATCTCGAGATCCCAAGCAGTGCGCCGGTTCGACTCCACCGTGTTTGCGATGTTTGGATCGGTGGCGCTGGTCCTGGCAGGGGTTGGCCTGTATGGCACTCTTCTTTATCAGGTCAGGCAGCGATACCGCGAGCTCGGCATTCGTCTCGCGTTGGGCGCCACACCGCGAATGGTCCAGAGTGGAGTGGTGGGGGGCGGGTTACGTCTGGCTCTGATCGGTAGCGTGATAGGCTTGGGACTCGCGCTTGCAAGCGGCCGATTCCTCGAAGCGCGCCTCTACGGTGTCGACCCAATGGATCCCGTCCCACTTCTCGCAGCGGCCGGTTTGCTGGTCCTAGTCGCTGGGCTGGCCAGTTGGGCGCCGGCGCGGAAGGCCTCGCGGGTCAATCCTAGAGAAATCTTGAGCGCGGAGTAGAGCCAGGGTTCGTTGTGCGGGTACCCGGTGCGGACGCCGTAGCCAGAACGGGTGTGCGGGCCGAACAGGCGGCGGGAATCTTCGGCCTTCGGCCTCAGGGCTCGCTTCGCTCGGGGCAAAGCCGCTAGGCGTCTTCGGCTGCGCCGAATCCGCGCGGGTTCGATCCCCGCCAAGACGTCCGTCGTTCTGCTAAATACAAGAGGGCTACAACGCTTGTCGCGCTGCAGCCCTCATGGAGGCGGCGGGAATCGAACCC
This sequence comes from Phascolosoma agassizii, assembly GCA_035593235.1. Lineage (NCBI taxonomy): Eukaryota > Metazoa > Annelida > Sipuncula > Phascolosomatiformes > Phascolosomatidae > Phascolosoma > Phascolosoma agassizii. The sequence continues at coordinate 1,814 of JAVJHY010794355.1, read as the reverse complement.
GCGTCCGCAAATAACTCCCTCAAAACTTCTACGTGCGTAGCTCACGATTTTCTGCTTCTCGCGTCTGCTCCGGACTCGTGAGCGACCGGCGCGTCAGCCAGCCATCTTTATCTTTCCCGCCGGTAGACGGCATCCCGGCGGGGCATCCCGAATCATTGTCGTCTCAGAGATCCGCCTCGGGCGGGCAGTTCAAGAAACGGGCGCGTTAGTTACGCAGCCAGAGCCATTTCAGTGTTGGCATCTACAGTTTTCCCAGCTTTTTAACGAGTTGCGCCGGGGACCTCGACACGCAGTTTTGACTTCACTATCCACGTCGAAACCTTGACGCCCCCATTTCTCATGGGATTTGGGTGTACCGCCGGATGGCCTGAGAGATCCGTGCCACGTCGTGTTGGAAGCGGAAACTCCTTGCTCCAGTCAGAGGGGATCTCTACGGTCCTCAGGCCCTCGATGCCCCTCCCCACCCGTTCCCGGGACCTCCGTTGACCTCACACGTTGTCCTCGTGCAGCCGCAAATCCACTGGAATACGGGCAACGCGGGAAGGACGTGTCTCGCCCTAGGAGCGGCCCTCCATCTCGTCGAGCCTTTGGGGTTCTCAATCGAGGAACGCGAAGTCAAGCGGGCCGGCTTGGACTACTGGCAACACGTCGACTTACATGTGTGGCCTAGCCTCGAGGCTTTCGAGGAGGCCCTCCCTGAACTCGGAGAACCGTACTTCTTTTCTACCAAGGCCACGACCCGGCTCTGGGACGCGCCATTGGGCGAACCGGAGGACGTGGTTTTGATCTTCGGTCGCGAAACCGCTGGGCTCCCAAGCGCACTACACGAACGGTACGCATCACGGTTTGTGACGATGCCGATCTCGTCTCCTCATGTGCGATCGCTAAACTTGTCGACCAGCGTGGCTGTCGCGCTCTACGAGGTGGAGCGTCAGCGGAGGCACCACAACAGGCTCGTTTGAGAACCACGGATTGCGAGCGGGGATGCTCTAGGCCGCGGCGCCTTCTGCGGTCGCTTTCCCCACCGCTACACCATACCCATGGAGCACCTCTTCGATCTCGTTCAGACTCTCGACTTGGAAGAGCTTCGTTCGTAGTTCGCGCCCGTTGTGCAGGCCCTTGGTGTACCACCCCAAGTGCTTGCGGAACTCAAGAAACGCACGCTCTGGGTTCTCGTCGTAGAGGATCGCGTTTTTGAGGTGTTCAAGGCAGATGTCGAACCGTTCGGCAACACCCGGCTCATCCGGGACGACCTCTCCGTCCAAAGCCGCCCGCGCCTGCTTAAACACCCACGGATTTCCGTGCGATCCGCGCGCGATCATGATGCCGTCACACCCCGTCTCGTCCCTCATCCGTGCCGCGTCGCTGCCGTGGCGGATATCGCCATTACCGATCACGGGAATACTCAGTGCGGACTTCAAGTCGGCGATCTCATCCCAGCGAGCCTTACCCGAGTACATGTCGGCGCGGGTCCTAGGGTGGAGCGTGATCATTCGCGCCCCTGCACCCTCAACGACTTCACCGATGGCCACCGGATCCCGTGAACGCTCATCAAAGCCGCTGCGAATCTTCACGGTCGTCGGTACGGGCACCGATTCACGGACAGCCACGATGATGTCGTGGACCAACCCCAAGTCGCGCAGGCATCCAGACCCGCCATTCCGCTTGACGACCTTCTTTACAGGACAACCAAAGTTGATGTCCACGAAGTCGGGCCCATAGGTGTCGTGTACGTAGCGCGCGGCGTTGCCCATCGTCTCAGGGGAAGAACCAAAAATCTGCACACCAATCGGGCGCTCGACTTCGTCGAACTT
>JAVJHY010793306.1:2106-17046 GCA_035593235.1 Phascolosoma agassizii | reverse complement strand
CCTGAGGCGATCGAATGCCCAAGCCGCCCGGTGGATCGTGGAGCTGCTCGGACGGTTCAGCGAGTGTCTCGGCCATCACGATGGTTCCGGCTGTCGCCCAATAGATACGTTGACCCACCAGGGCGAAGTCGTTCAGCACGGCGCCGGGGAAATCGGGCTCGAGCGGCCCACCACGGCGCTGTGCGACACCGTCTTCAAAGAGCCAGAGCACTGCGCCCGGCTGAAGCACGACGCCGAGCGTAGTCGCTGAGATGGCCATGTTCTGCGTCCCCACCGCGCCCGGCTGCTCCGACGCCGTCAGCCGCCCCACGGGCTCGGTGGGCATGGTGGGTAACGCGTCGAGGGGCGTACGATAGAAGAGCGACTCCTTGTCGGGGAGCGCCGCCTCGAAGCCGAAAAACGCTGAGTCCATGGTCGCTCGACGAAGCCGGCAGCGATCGAGGCCAGACGTATATCGCCACGCAGCCAAGACGCGCGAATTCCCCGATTCGATGAGCTGTGCTTCAAGCAGGTCGGAGCCATCTTGCTGGCTGATGACAAACGTCGGTCGTGCAACACCCGTCGACATGCGACCAGTGCTGAACACTGTTTCGCGGGTAGTTCCTCGTCCCAACTCGTATGCGAGCACCTGGCAATCGCTCGGCGAGCCGGAGGGACAAGGCTCCCAAGCGATCTCCTCCAGCACCGCCTCGGGCCGTTGCGCGAATTCCAAATCGCACAACGCCGGCAACCCCTCGAGCGGTGTCCACTCGGGCGGTCCCGCGTCGGGTGGGTTGTCGGGTGGTACGTCTGCAAGCACGTCTCGGGCTCGGTCCTGAGGAACGTCCCGAGCCACATCGACTGCAACGTCCACTTGGGCGTCGGAACCCGCATCGCCCCCATCGCCCCCATCACCCCCATCGTCGTCGCCACACGTTGCCAGGAGGACAGCGACGCACACGAAGACGAGGAGGTGCTTGGCACGCATCACAAATAGTTTTTCCACCTTGCCGGATTGGCGGCGAGAAACTTGTCCCAGCGAATCCCCGTCACTTCCGGCCCGCTCCCGAAGTCGAGCACAAAGCTCAAGCCCAAGTCGCTGACAGCCACCGGTACGTCGGTCGCCAAATGAGCGGCCAGGATGGCCTGCTCTGCAACGAGGGCATTGCCGCCAACCACCATCCGCAACACCAGGGTCCCCTTCGGCGCAACTGGGAAGTCGAGCAGCAGCACCGCAAGATCAGTGTCATCCGGGAAAGCCCGCAGCCAGGTTGTATGTAGGGTGTATCTGGGGGAGAAACTAGCGACGAGTGCGACTCAGGCTGTGAGCTTGCGGCGGATGCGGATCGGCTTGAACCAGCGCATCAGCAGCAGCAGGTTGATGAGCGCGAAGAGGATGCAGAGCGCTCCCAAGCCAATCGCCCAGCCGTAACTCCCGGGCGGCTCGTCGGCGAGCAGCAGATAGGTCTCACTTGTCACCGGCACACCCAGTCGCTCGTAGTGACGGCGCACCGAAGCGAAACGACCCCCGAGATCGCCCATCGTTACCAGGCGTCCGGAAAAGTCGCGGCGCGAGGTCTGGCGAGAACGAACCTGGTCATCGACGGCCACCTGGACGAACACGCGGCGCTGACCGGCGAGCGGAAACACGGAGTAGGTGCCACCAAAGAGACGCGAGTACTGGATGGTGCGCGACGCCATCGGCGAACCGCTGAGACTCACGTAGGTGTTCGACGCGAGCGACGCACCGGCCACGTGAGTGGCCTCGCCGAGCGATGTCGCACGATCGTCCTGCAGGAAGTAGCCGAGGTCGGCGCGAAGCCCTGCAAGCAGCGCGATCGATGCGGCGACCGCCAAGGCCATCACGACCATGGTTGCCAAACGACGGCCCCGCGCAGGTGCCGGCAAGGCCAGAAGATCCGGATCAACACCGTCGACGAGCTTGGGAGAGCCCGCCGGCACGAGCACTTCCACGTTGGCTTGTTCCGCGCTGGTCACGAAGGTCTGACACCCACTATCGCCAAAGGTTCGTCGGCATCAACAAGATCCTCAGCGCACCGCGGGCTGCCTTTTTCTGCGATCGACACAAAAACGGGATTGCCAGCGATTTCGCCAGCAATCCCATATGCTTCGTGTCTGAACCTCAGCTGGCCTTCGAGGTCCTAGCAGCCTTCTTTTTCGCCCCCAGGTAGCGATCCCATAAGCGCGGGGTGGACCACTCGGCGTACTGGTCCTTGAAGGTGGCGTCGCCGCGCCCCTGCAGCTCCACGATGGCGTCGATGAGCTTGTCGCGCGACCCCATCTCGGACTTCACCGTCTCGAGCGTGTCCAAAAGGCGAAGAAGGCTCTTGTTCGAAACGGTCTCGAGGCCCTTCTCCTCGTTGATCCGGTCGATCCAGAGGCCGCCAGTGGCGAGCTTCTCGACCGCCGCAATCAGCTTCTTTTTCGCTGCTTTGCGGGCCTTGGTGGGGTCTTTTTCGTCGATGCCAAAACGCTTTTTGGCGGTGGAAAGGGGTGAGGGCTTCATGGTTGGTTCTCGCTCCGCCCGCCTTTTACGGGGTCGCGATAGGTAGCAGCCGTCCCCTTGGCGTGCAAACCGGGTTGGATCTGGCCGATCGTGCTTCCGGAAACACCGTTCTGAGCGTGATTCTCGTCATCTCCACAAACCGGGCGAGCCCTCATCAAAGGACCTGATCGAAAGACCTAATCGGAAAGACCTGATCGGCGCCCTGATCGGCGGCCGATCGAGGACGCGGATCGAGAGCGACTGGATCGGCTAGGCTCCGCCGATGTCCGGCGAGTTCGTCCACCTGCACGTGCACTCCGAGTTCACGATGCTGGATGGAGCCATTCGCATTCCCGAGTTGGTGCAGTCCTGCGAACGCATGGACATGCCCGCCGTCGCCCTCACCGACCGCGCCAACATGTACGGGGCGGTCCAACTCTACAACGCGTGTCGGTCGTCGAAGGTCAAACCGATCCTCGGCGCCGAGGTGCACATCACCGATGGCTCTCGCTCGGACCCACTCGCCAAAGAATCGGGCCACCTGCTGCTTCTCGCGACATCGCAGCAGGGCTACCAGAATCTGATCCGACTCGTGAGTTTGGGCTGGGTCGAAGGGCTCGTTGACGGCGTGCCGCGGGTCGACTTCGAACTGCTCGAGCAGTACCACAAGGACCTCGTCGCGCTCTCCGGATGTTTGGCAGGCTGGTTGCCACAGCGCGTGTTGATGCAAGGTCCCCAAGCGGGCCGCAACGGCATGGCCCGCCTACGAGACGTGTTTGCGCCAGGACACTTTTTCGTCGAGCTCGAGGACCACGGGTTTCCCGAGAACCGACCACTGAACGGAGTGCTCGCGGAACTCGCCCGCGACCTGGAGGTTCCGCTCGTCGCCACCAACTGTTGTCACTTCATCGAACGCGGCCAAGCACGCGCGCAGTTGGCGCTGCAATGCATCGGCGCCAGCCGAACGCTCCGAGAAATGGAGGCGATGCACCACAACAGCTCGGAGATGTACCTCAAAGCGCCCGAGCAGATGGCGGAGCTCTTCGGTGGATACCCTGCAGCCATCGCCAACACCTTGCGCATCGCCGAGATGTGCGCCGGGCAGTGCAATCCGCTCAGCCCGCCAAAGCTGCCGCGCTTCCCTTTGCCGGAAGGCACATCCGAGCAGGAACATCTGCGCAGTCTGAGCGAGCAAGGTCTGATCGTCCGGCTGGAAGAAGCGCGCCGAATGGGGCGCGAGCCAAACGTCGCAGAGTACGAAGAGCGCTTGAAGATCGAGCTCGACGTGATCGCGTCGATGGGCTTCCCCGGCTACTTCCTGATCGTCGCCGACTTCATCAACTGGGCGAAGGACAACGACATCCCGGTGGGTCCAGGTCGAGGCTCTGGTGCCGGATCACTGGTTGCGTACTCGTTGCGCATCACCAACCTCGACCCGCTGCCCTATGGACTTCTCTTCGAGCGTTTTCTGAATCCCGAGCGCGTGTCGATGCCCGACTTCGACGTCGATTTTTGCATGGCCGAACGCGACCGCGTGATCGACTACGTCCGTGACAAGTTCGGTGAGCAGTCGGTCGGGCAGATCGCGACGTTTCATCAGCTCAAGAGCAAGAGCGTGGTGCGCGACGTCGGCCGCGTGATGGGCTTGGCGCCCGCGGATGCCGGACGCATCGCGTCGCTGGTGCCCGACCCGGTCGGCGGCAAGAACGTGCCGATCCCCGAAGCACTCGAGGTCGAGCCACGCCTGCGCACACTGCACGAAGAGGACGAAGAAGTTCGCGAGTTGCTCGATACCGCCATGCAGATCGAGAACCTCACCCGCCACGCTGGAATGCACGCGGCCGGCGTCGTGATCTCCGAAGGTCCCATCTGGGACCACGTGCCTGTGTTCTGTCCCGAAGAAAAGGTCTACGTCACGCAGTTCCACAAGGACGACGTCGAAGCGGCCGGCCTTGACCCCATCGGCGATCGTGCGACCGACGATGGCCCGCACCCGGGCCCGAAACTCCGGGTCGGCGGCCACGATCTGGATGTTGGGATTCTGTGACTTCAAGTACTGACCAACCCCCGAGAGGGTTCCCCCGGTGCCCGCCCCGGCTACGAAATGGGTGATCCGGCCTTCGGTCTGGCGCCAGATCTCCGGACCGGTGGTGGCCACGTGCGCGGCAGGATTCGCGGGGTTTCCGTATTGGTTGGGCCGGTAGGCGTCGGGAATCTCGGCTACCAACCGCTCGGCGGTGGAGTAGTAGGAGCGCGGATCTTCGGGGGCCACCGCCCCTGGGCACACGATCACGTCGGCTCCATACGCTCGGAGAAGGTCTACCTTCTCCGGTGCAACCTTGTCGGTGAGCACGAACACACACTCATAGCCACGCTGGGCGGCCACGATCGCCAGCCCTACACCCGTATTGCCCGATGTGGGCTCGATGATCGTGCCACCGGGCTTCAGCTCGCCACTGGCCTCGGCTGCCTCCACCATCGACAAGGCGGGGCGATCTTTCGAGCTCCCGCCAGGGTTGGTGGTCTCGAGCTTCGCCACCACAGGACACGGGAGGTGGGCGGCTACTTGGCGCAAACGAACCATCGGCGTGTTACCGATGAGCTCAAGCACCGAATCAGCTATCTCCATGGCTGGCGAACCTCTCATTGGCCGGGTGGACGATGACCGCTACCGGTCATCTTCCACCCGGGAAACCCTTCGGAGGGTAGTGGCGTTCCCCCAGACTCATTGCGCGGGTGCAGCGATGACCGAGGGCGTTGGGAGAGGCTCGGCCAGTACGCCGAGCGAACTCGCGCCGAGTTCGACCGAGTCGATTATCCGGTAGCTCCCGTCGTCTTGCATCAGCAGCCACAAAATCACCGAACGACGTTCGGCCTTGCGCACGCCAACGATCTTTCCCGTGGCGTCGGTGAGCTGGCGGACGGGATGGTCGACCGTGACCACCACCGTGGCCGGCGATGAGTTATTGACAACCCGCAGCGACCGCAGCTGAGGATGACGGCCCACGATTCGCAAGCCGGCGTCGGCGAGGCTCTCGTGATGGTCGGCCGAGCTCTGGTAGAGCGCCGAGCCGGGCACGTACACGGATCCGATGACGGCCGCTCTCGGGTCGGATTGGAACGTGAATTCCGTCCACAGCAGACCGGCAACCGCATCCACCCACGCCTCGTGTTCAGTTCCGCTCGTGGCCCCTCGTCCGCTCAGTACCGAAATCGCCTTACCGACCGGCCGCGAGGCGAAGTGGGCCAGGGCACGAGCCCCGAGAACCGCCGGGCGCAGAAGCCAGAGCCCGATGATCGTCTCCACGAGCACCACCACGGCCACCAAGATGGCGAATCGGCGGAGCATCGTAAGATCGGGCACGAGGAGCCCCAGGGCGGCGAGAGCCGCCATTCCGAGCGACACCGCAGCCGCGGTTCCTTCGTGGTTCAATGCGTGATCCACCCGCTGATCGGCATCGTCAGCCGTTCGGGCCTCCAGCACACGCCTCAGGAATCCGAGCTCGAAGAGCATGGTTCCGACCGCCACCACCACGATGACGAGCAGCAGCTCGGCTCCCGACGGATCGCTGACGAGGAGCTGGTACAGCCCCGCCGCAGCGGCCAGGCCAAGGCACCGCAGCACGAACGACAACGCCGCAAGGGTGCGATCTCCGATGAGGGTCAGCGCTGCCGCGGCCCCTGCCACGGCGAAGGCGACGATCGTGAGCCAAACCTGTAAACGGTTGCGCTGATCGGCGGCCAGTGCATCGGCGGGGCTACCCGCGAGCACCCCCTCAACCGGCCCGTCCGTGGCCTTGATCTCCTCGACGAGGTCGATCGCTCCCCCACTCCTGCCGGTGACCTCTGGTACGACGAGGGCGAAGCCAGGGGCCTCAGCATCGGCCGCACCGGCTGGGCCCATGAGCCCAGCTATCTCGGTGAATGCACCGTCGATGTGGCGCCCGACCGCGGTGTCGATCCTTGCCACCGAAGTGAGCTCGGAGACCTCCGCGAGCCAGGCCTCCTTTTCGGCTTGACCAGTGCCGCTCGGGAAGCGGGCGAGCACACCGGCGGTTGGGTCGCCACCGGAGGTGAGGAGGGAGCGCGTTCCGACCACCGCTGGGGAGTCGATCCCGAGCGATCGTTCATCGAGCAGTACGGCCCGCCCCGTGCTGCGTAGCGCGAACAGGCCGAGCAGGCCGAGAAACAATGCGAAGCCGATCAATGCAAACACCGGGAACTCGCGGCCGCTCGGAACGCGCACCCGGTCGAGGACTGCCTCGATGGTGTTCCGATCCTTCGATTCCTCGGTGAGAACCGGCACCTCACCGGTGTCGGCAATGCCCCCAATCCCCTCGATCTCCCCAATCCCGTCAGGTTCGATCTCGACCGGCGATTGTGCGTCACCGTTGCTCCGACGTGGTTGAAGCGAAGACCTGAGGCCTTCGAACCAGGTGCTCGAACGAAGCGCCACCAACATGGCGGGGAGCACGGCGAGCGGCAGCACCGCGCCTACGACCGCCCCGGCGAAGGCCACCCTCGCCACCGTAGGTGCCAGTGCGACGAGCTCGAGGAACGCCGTGGCTACCGCGAACGCAGCAAAGAAGATGAGGAGCTCCACCGCCACATCGAGGGCCGACCGACGGATCATCTCGGCCTGATCATCACCCGTCGGATTCGAGAACCAGGCGAATAGCCGAAGCGACACGTAGACCGCCAGAACGATTGCGGTCATCATCGCCGGTATGGCGGTGGTGACCAACGAGCCATCGAACCGTCCGGCGACGGCCGAACCGATCATGCCTCCGAGCCACGCCGAGGCTCCCAGGGTGAACCCGGCCACCAGGCCATGCAGCAGACTCATCAACCAGGAGATGAGGGCCCCGAAAGCGATCGAGGCGAGTGCTACGCCTATGAATATCCCCAGCCCCACACGCGAGAGGAGCTCACGGTCGGACACGTCGAGACCAGCGACGGTGATCGATTCAGCGTTCTCGGTTTCAGCAATCGCAGCGGCCACCGCCCGGCCTCCGGCTGGGCTGGCGTCGTCTTGGAAGGCCACCAAGATCCTCGGTGCCTCGGGCGACAGCTGATCGTCGGCGGCCCAGGCGATGCTCGGCGAGCGGCCCAGGTCTCGAATCAAGGCGGCGGCATCATCGCCAGCGGTAGGACTCGCCGGGATCGAGACGACGATGTCGGGGATGAGCCGTTGAGCAGCCGCGTCGTCGAAGGACGGGGTGTCTAGAGGTTGGGCCGATTCACCAGATTCGTCGATCCCCTCGGTGTCGGCGGCGGCTACGCCGCCGATCAACGGGGTGAACAGCACTGCCAGAGTGAACACTGCCAGGGAGAACGCGGCCAGGGCGAACGCGGGCAGCCATACCGCCAACCCGCGCCGTCGCGGCTCTGCTCGGGTTTCCCAGATGGGTTCCGGGTGGTCCGCGGTGCTCTGCGTTTCCGCTCGGCTCCTCATAATTCGCAACGCCATATCCTCGAATCGAAACTACCCCCGATTGAGGGTACCCAATCGACGCCAACAGGTGGCCTTCAGCTCGCCCGCCAGGTTGTCAGGCCACCACCCGCCGCCGCCACTCGGCGATCGCCTGGCCGATCTCGTCGGGCGAGTCTTCCTGGCAGAAATGATTGCCGGCTACAGAAACCTCGCTCTGGTTGGGCCAGGCCCGGCAGTACTCGAGTTGAGCCCCGTTCAGAATCGCTCCCGGCTGAGCCTTGATGAGCAACTTCGCCAACGGGGCCTCGCTCAGCCATTGGGCGTATGAGCCAACGATCTCCACCACGTCGGGCGGCTCGCCAACCAACGGGATCTGGCGGGGCCAGGTGAGGGTGGGGCGGCGAGATTCACCGGGGTCGAGGTACGGGGCTCGGTAGGTCGCCATCTCCTTCTCAGTCAGGGTCCGGATGATCGAGCCAGGGAGGATCGCCTCCACGAAAAGGTTTTTGGTGAGCACCATGTCTTCGCCAGCCTCAGACCGCAGACCTTGAAAGATGCCCCGCGCTTCGTCTGGCCAGTCGTCCCAGTTGTCGATCGGGCGGACGATCGCCTCCATGTAGGCAATCCCCAGCATCGCCTCGCGATGACGGTTGGCCCAGTCGAAGCCGAGGGCCGAGCCCCAATCGTGAATGACGAGTGTGACCCGCTCGGTGACCCCGAGGTGCTCGAGCAAGCTGTCGAGGTAGCGGCGATGCTCGACGAAGGTGTAGGAGTCGGGCCCGGATTCCGCCAGCTTGTCGGAATCGCCCATGCCGATCAGATCAGGGGCGATCAGCCGGCCCTGATCGGCGAGATGGGGCATCACGTTTCTCCAGAGATACGAAGACGTCGGGTTCCCGTGGAGGAAGACGATCGGGTCGCCGGTTCCCTCATCGACATAGGCCATGTCGAGGCCGTCGATAGTGGCCTTCTTCTTCGTAAACGGGAAGTCTTCCGAGATCGCCATCCCCGCATCCTCTCAGTCATCAGGGCTGCCGACAACCCTCTTGCGGACACCCCGGTCCGAGGATTTGGGGCCTCCTCCACAGACCCAATACCGTGTTTCGCCATGACGATCGATCCCCGAACACCCGTGGTGGTCGGCGTCGCCCAAGCAAAGCAGCGGCCGGATGATCCAGCCGATGCTCTTGAGGCGATCGCCCTGATGGAACAGGTGGTGCGCGATGCCGCGAACGATGCTGGCGCCCCCGACTTGGCGTCCAAGCTCGATCATGTCGGTGTGGTCCAGGGCGCCTGGCGCTACAGCGACCCTGGCCGACTCGTTGCCGACGCCGTCGGCGCAACCAACGCCCGCACCTCGATCTCGGCCAACGGCGGCAATTCGCCCCAGTCGTACCTCAATTCGCTGGCGTCGCGTATCCAGTCGGGTGAGTTCGATCGGGCTGTGTTCGTGGGGGCCGAGACGATCTGGAGTCGGCGTCGGCAACGCCGAGCTGGCCTGGAGGTGCACACCACCCGCCAGGAGGGCGTCGAACCCGACGAACATTTTCAAGCCGACGTACCGATGACCACCGACTTCGAGATATCGCGCGGCATGGAGCAGCCGGTCAACTTCTATCCAATGTTCGATTCCGCAATCAGAGCAGCCCGGGGCGAGACGATCGATGAGCACCGAGACCGACTCGCCGCATTGTGGGCCCGCTTCAACGCGGTGGCGGTAGCCAACGAGTACGCCTGGTTCCGGAACCCGATGACCGCCGAGGAGATCCGAGAGCCGTCGGACTCGAACCGAATGGTTGGCTTTCCCTATACCAAGTCGATGAACTCCAACTGGGATCTCGACCAAGGCGCAGCGGTGCTTCTCTGCTCGGTCGAGGCGGCCGAGGCAGCGGGCGTGCCGAGAGACAAATGGGTGTTCCCCATCGCCGGCACCGATGCGCACGACACCTACGCCGTCACCGAGCGACGCGATCTCCACTCTTCCCCGGCCATCGCCGAGGCCGGCAAGCGGCTCTATGAACTCGCCGACCTCGGACCGGACGACGTGGCCCATATCGACCTCTACTCATGCTTTCCTTCGGCGGTGCAGGTGGCGGCGGAATCGCTCGGTCTCGACGAAGCCCGTCAGCTCACTCAAACCGGTGGGTTGACCTTCGCCGGCGGTCCGCTCAACAACTACGTCACCCACTCGATCGCCTCCATGATGGGCACGCTTCGTGCCGATCCCGGGGCCGTCGGACTCGTCAGTGCCAACGGCGGCTTCCTCACCAAGCACGCGATCGGGCTCTACGCAACCGAGCCACCCGCTCACCCGTTCCGGGCCGAGGATGTGCAAGACGAGGTAGACCGAATGCCAACCACGGCCGCAGCCGAAGCGTACGCCGGCGAGGTCACCGTGGAGGCCTACACCGTGATGCACGGCCACGACGGGCCCGAAAAGGGTCTCTGCGCCCTTCGAACGCCCGAGGGCGGGCGTACCTGGGGTCGGGTAACCGAGCTCGAGGCCGCAGTCTCGATGACCACCGAAGACGTGATCGGCCGATCGGGCTCCCTCGACGACGAGGGTGTGCTCAGCATCGCTTGATCTAGCCCATCGGTGTGCCCGTGAGCGCTGGTTCGTAGGGTTGGCGAATGGCATCTCCAACCACCGATCGCTCGAGTGTGGTGGTCGTGGCCAACCGCCTACCGTTCCGCCGCCTAGAATCCGATAACGAAACCACATGGACAACCAGCCCCGGTGGTCTGGTGTCGGCTCTCGCGCCCTCGTTGGCCGATTCTGACCGAATCGCGTGGATCGGCTGGGCCGGCGACGTCGATGCCGCGCCGGAATCGGGCAACCCGGTGGTGGTCGACGGAATGAGCCTCAACCCCGTCTCCATGGATACCGAGGAGAAACTACTCCACTACGACGGCATGTCGAACGGGACGCTCTGGCCGCTCTACCACGACAAGATCGCGTCCCCTGAGTTCCACCGAACCTGGTACGACGGCTATAGGCGCATCAATCAGCGCTTCGCCGAAGCGGCGGCCAAGGTGGCCGACCCCGACTCGCTCGTGTGGGTTCATGACTATCAGCTCCAGCTCGTACCAAGAATGCTGCGAGACCTGAGACCAGATCTCCGCATCGGCTTCTTCCTCCACATCCCCTTCCCTCCTGCCGAGCTCTTCATGCAGCTCCCCTGGCGCCGTGCGCTGACCGACGGCGTCCTCGGGGCCGACCTCGTCGGGTTCCAGACACCCGATGGTGTGGCCAACTTCGCCCGGCTCGCCGTGGCCCTCGGGCTCGCTTCGCGCTCCGACACGAGCGAGATCGACGGAACAGGCGAAAAACTCGACGTTGGTGAACGCATCGTTCGGGTTGGCGACTTCCCGATCGGCATCGATACCGACCGCTACGACACAGCGGCGCGAAGCCATGAGATCACCAACGCCACAAGAGACCTCCGGGGCCAGCTCGGCCAACCCCATGTGGTGCTTCTCGGAGTCGACAGACTCGACTACACCAAGGGGATCGACGTGAGGCTTCGGGCCTTCAGGGAGCTGCTGCGCGATGGCAGGCTCCACCCATCGCAGGTAGCGATGGTGCAGGTGGCGGAGCCCAGCCGAGATGCCGTCGATGCCTACGTGTCGCTTCGGGCCAAGGTGGAGCAGCTGGTGAGTGAGATCAACGGCGACTTCGGGCGGGTCGGCTTCCCGGTAGTGCACTACGTGCACCAGACCCAGGATGTCGATGAGCTGCTCTCGCTGTATCGGGCGGCCGACGTGATGCTCGTGACGCCCTTCCGAGATGGCATGAACCTCGTGGCCAAGGAGTACGTGGCCACGAGGTACGACGAAACCGGGGTTTTGGTGCTCTCGGAGTTCGCAGGGGCAGCGCACCAGCTAACCGACGCGGTGCTCGTCAATCCCTACGACATCGAAGGGCTGAAGAATGCCATCGTCCAGGCGGTGGAGATGGGCCCCGACGAGGCGCGGGAACGAATGGGAACAATGCGCAAAGCTGTCACCACCTCGGGGGCGTCAGCCTGGGCCGAGAGTTTTCTCGACGCGATGCCAATGCATCAACGCAAGCCGTGGAGCACCTCGAAGTAATCGGGGAACGTCTTGGCCACGCAGCCGGGATCATCGAGCTCGATCCCGCGATGCACGAGGCCGAGCAGGGCGAAACTCATCGCCATCCGGTGATCGTCATAGGTCTTGACGATCCCGGCCGACGGAGCACCGGGGTGGATGGTGAATCCGTCGGGGTCTTCCTGCGCATCGATGCCCAGCGATGTCAGCTGTTCGACCACGGCCGCGATCCGGTCGGTTTCCTTACGTCTGATGAAACCGATACCCCGCACCCGAGTGGGGGTTGTAGCGAAGCTGGCCACCACCGCAAGGGTCTGTGCGGTATCGGAGATGTCCGACATGTTTACGTCGATTCCGACGAGCTCGCCGGTACCGACCACCTCGGTCCAGTCGGGGCCCTGGCTTACCTTGGCCCCCATCTGCCCCAAGAGCTCGACGAAGCCCATATCGCCCTGGATCGTGTCGCTACCGAGGCCATCGATTCGAACCCGTCCGCCGGTGATCGCCGCCGCGGCGAGGAAGTACGACGCAGCCGAAGCATCCGGCTCGAGCGTGAGGGTGGCGGGCTGGTAGCGCTGGGGGGCCACCGCGAAGTGGCGATAGTCGTGGTTGTGAGCCGTCACCCCGAATTGGGCCATGGTGGCCATCGTCAGGTCGATGTAGGGCTTCGATACCAGCTCGTCGCTCAGGTGGATCTCAACCCCCTCACCCGGATCGTCGGCGGCGATCTCTGGTGCTGGCAGAGCGCCTGGGGCGGCGATGAGGAGCGCCGAAAGAAACTGGCTCGAGATCGATCCGGGCAGCTCCACCGCGCCGCACACAAGACCTCCACCGGCCACGATCACCGGAAGCTGTTCGCCTTCGATACCGGCGCCCAGCGAGCGAAGGGCGCCCAGCAGCGGACCCAAGGGCCGGACGCGCAGCTGCTCGTCGCCATCGAGCTCGTAGGGGCCAGGGCCGAGCGTGGCGAGCGCCAACAGGAACCGACTCGTGGTGCCCGACTGAGCCAGATCGAGCGCCCGGCCACCTGCCGCCAACCGTCCAATGCCTCCGGCGACTTGAACGGTGGCCTCCCCAGGATTGGCATCGATGCCAATCCCGAGCTCCCCCAGCGAGCGCATCATCGCTTCGGTGTCGTCCGCGAACAACACCCCGTGGAGACTCGATCGGCCCTGCGCCAACGCGGCGCAGGCGAGAGCTCGATTGGTGTGGCTCTTCGACCCAGGAACGCGCACCGTGGCATCTGGAGGTGTCGACAGCGGTTCGATGACGAGCGGGCCGTGGACCATGGCGGTAACGCTAGTGCGAGGCCCGCTCGAGATCCTCTGCCCGTTCTGCCGCCCCGGGGTCGTCGGGGGCGTCCGAAGCTGTCGCTCCCTTGGCTCCCGATCCGTGACGGTTGCGTTCGAGCTGAACCCGGATGTCGTGGATCGCCAATCGAGCCTCGCGCAACGAACGATCTCGCACGTCGAGTTCGGCCCGCGTCTCGCGGAGTCGGGCGATCAAGTCATCGAGTTCGCCGACGGCGACGTCTCGCTCCTCGCGCATGATGTCGAAGTTGTGCGGTGTATCGATCGCCAGACGGTGGCGAAGGCGGCGGTTGGTCTCGCGGTCTTCGGACTGCTCCTGACGAAGGTCGCCGATGAGGCGATCGCGGTGCTCCAACTCCACCTGGTGGCGCCGCTTCGTGCGGCCAGCCAGCGACGGCAACAAGAGCGCCAATGCGGCGATTCCCACGACGAACCCGACCACGAAGGCCGTGATGCCTGCGATGTCCAACTGTTTGCCACCTCCCGCCTGCGGATGAACCTACCCTGAACGTGCGTCTGACAACAGTATTTGACTCGAGCGTCGCGTTGCGGGATAGGCCCAAATCGTCTCGAACCTGGAAAGTCAAGGCAGCGGAGCCGATGGGCGCACGCGCTGGATCCCGCCTACTCAGCGTGGTAAGCGGGATCCAACCCCGAACATTCGAAGCTTCTCGCCTGCGGTCGAGACGAGACGTCGTGTGTTCGGACCGTCCGGTTCTGCGTTCGGGCGGTGTGTATGACAGATAGCAAACATCCATCGACATTCGATGTCAAGCAATTTCACCCAGCAGTCCGCAAACCCCCAGGTGGGAGCAACATCGCCAGAAGTGATCACCGGGGTGGTAAGCCGGTTGTCAGCCGCGAATGGCTTCACCGGTGTTGGGATCGAAGAAGTGAACTCGTGCGGTGTCGACGGTGAGCGTGATCGAATCGCCGATCCTGGCCCCCGAACGAGGGCTCACCCTGGCCACGTAGGTGAACCGGCCCGACTCGTCTGGCACCGCCGCTACCGCATCTTCGCCTTCGAACTCGGCGTCCATGATGGCGAACGGCTCGGCATCGATCGGGAAGTGAAGGATAATCTCCGAGCCAAGCGATTCGACCAACGTGGTCTTGGTTTCGATGATGCGGTCGGCTGGGGCATCGGTGGCGCTGATAGCAGCGTCTTCGATGTCTTCGGGTCGGACACCGATCACCACCTCGGATCCCACGTAGGAGGCGAGCCCTGGCCGAGCGGAGATAGCGGCGGGATCGATCGCCAGCTCGTGGTTGCCGAAGCGAATCGTGGGAGCTTCTGAGGTTCCACCCACCGATCCCTTCATGAGGTTCATCGACGGCGACCCAATGAATCCGGCGACGAACACATTGTCGGGCGAGTCGTACAGGTTCTGTGGGGTGTCGACCTGTTGGAGGAAGCCTCGCTTCAACACGGCGACCCGGTCGCCCATCGTCATCGCCTCGACCTGATCATGGGTGACGTACACGGTGGTAACGCCGAGGTCTCTCTGGAGGGCCGCTATCTCGGCCCGCATCTGAACGCGGAGCTTGGCGTCGAGGTTCGAGAGGGGTTCGTCCATGAGGAACGCTTTTGGCTGTCGCACGATCGCTCGACCCATCGCCACCCGCTGACGCTGACCGCC
>JAVJHY010792241.1:0-17060 GCA_035593235.1 Phascolosoma agassizii | reverse complement strand
CTGGTTTGCTGTAGGAGTCGGTAATGGCCTGTTTGAAAGTGACATAGAATTAACTTCCATCACTAGCTACGACGACTTAAACTGTGGCCTTGATGCAGAGGAATATCCTACTATTGATTTGATTTATCAATCTTGTGTTCCTGCTTTGACTCCGGGTACTGCAATTCCTTTATTCGCTCAGGTAGATGATGGGCCAATCACCACCGAAGTGTATACCCTCACCTCAGAACTACCTGGTTTTCAATCTACTCAATATACTTTCACCAACCCCGTGAGTGGTCTCGAAACAGCTGGTATGCACGAGTTGAAAATATGGACAGCTTTTGGTTCTGATATTCGCCAATTTAATGATACAGTTACCTTCACCCTCGAAAATATCATCGAGCAAGAAAGTGATTTGGGCAGTAGTCCATCTCCAGAACCAATTAGTGACTGTTTCCTAAAAACTCAAAATGTAACGGCTAATTTTGTTTTCCTCGGTTGCAATTTTCTTCCTTCCGGTTCTGAAGTGGATGTGTACTATCAAATCAATGGAGGTACTCCGGTAAAAGAAACCGCCACTACTTCCAGCCCCATTTTCCGGGATGGAATTTTCACTTATGAATTTACAACTCCTGTAGATTTGACTGACCAAAATGGAGCGAATAACATTGACTTCTGGGTAGCCTATCAAGATGATTTCCTAAACCAAAATGACTCACTCTTCGGGCTTATTGCCAGAAATCCCTATTTGTTAGCAAATGAAGAAATTGTCACTTTTGAAGCTGGAGAAACTTCACTGGATTCCGTTCATTTTCAATACACTGAATTCTCAGACGCTTACCCATCCTTTGATGATGATTTTGACGAACCGAATATCATTGAAATGACTGGTGGAGATTTTGTAAATAGCTTTGCAGTAGAACCAACCGAAAATAACGTCTGGAGCAATTCGAACAAAGCATTGTCTTCGATGACTTGTGTTTGTGTAGACGCACGAGTATTGGCACAAGTAGATTTAAAGTTTGACCTTCAGCAAAGTACCTGTCGGGAATGGCAAACCCTTTTCGGTGACCTAAACTTTTTTGCTTCTGCAGTTCGGGTATTGGTAGATGGGAAACAAGAAGGTGATTCTTTCTTTCCAGAAACATTAGCAAGTGATGAAGTAAAAAATCACACCATCAATCTCGATGATTATGCCTACACTTTCTTTGAAGTCTGTATTGAAGCCCGTTGTGGTTTTAGTGCCGAATATGATTCATTCAACAAAGGAGACCTCGCCAAAATTGACAATATTGAAATTTCTGGCTTAAGTACTAGTACACGTGACCTGGATCAAATTCAGGGACTAAGCATTTATCCTAATCCAAGTGACGGACTTTTGACCATCGCCTACGACAAAGAAATTCAATCTTTGCAAATGGAGGTCTATGACATCTATGGTCGCCAAGTAGAATCATTGAGCAATGCCTTGCTAAACCAACAGATTGACTTGAGCAATTTAGTAGCAGGTACTTACTACTTACGTTTCCAAAATGGTCAGCAAAGACATATCGAAAAAGTGGTTATTTTCTAAAATAACTTTGTAAGAACTACAAAGCCGCACTAGGAAAATCCGGGTGCGGCTTTTTTTGATACAGGTCGCAACTTAGATTAATTACATTTCCCAATGCCCTTTTCTCCCAAGTCTTCCTACCCCGGCCCACCCTGGTATCAATTCACTCCTGATATCCAAACCATCTGGCCTGGTGTATTTCGTCGCATCTCCGGAGTCCAATACGAAAGAGAACGCCTCGAACTCTCTGACGGTGATTTTGTTGACCTGGACTGGGTAGACAAAGGAAGCCGAAGACTCGTGATTCTTTCTCATGGTCTGGAAGGCAATAGCGAAAGACATTATGTCAAAGGAATGGCCAGAATATTTTCTCAAAAAGGTTGGGATGCCTTAGCCTGGAATTGTAGAAGCTGTAGTGGTGAAATGAATCGCAAAGCCCGATTGTACAACCACGGAGAGATTGGAGACATCGGCGAAGTGATTGCCCATGCCTTAGGCACCAAAGATTATGAGGAGATCGTTTTGATCGGTCTGAGTATGGGTGGAAATATTTCTTTAAAATACCTGGGAGTCAATGCCCAAAGCAAACCGGATTGCATCAAAGCTTGTGTAGCCATTTCTTCACCAGTTGATTTGGGGAGCAGTGCTGCCAAACTGGATCAACCAGAGGTCGCCTTTTACCGCAAACGATTCTATAAAATGCTAAAAGCCAAGATGATTATCAAGGCACAGCAATTTCCAGGAATAATTGATCTTGAGAATCTAAAGAAAATCAAACGCTGGGAAGATTTCGATAATTTTTTCTCTGCACCAATCAACGGCTATCAAAATGCCCAGGATTTTTACCAGCAAGCTAGTGCGATTAATTTTATGCCAAACATCAATGTGCCAAGTCTACTGCTCAATGCCCTCAACGACCCTATTCTCACCGAAGCCTGTTTTCCCATAAACTTTGCTCAAAAGCATCCTCAGGTATATTTAGAAACGCCAAAACTCGGAGGCCATGTGGGTTTTTGCCTTCCCAGAACCAGCGAAAGCTGGGCAGAACGAAGAGCCTTAGAATTTGTTGAAAATTTAATCTAAATTTACGAGTTGGTGAATGGGCGAATGTTACGAATGGGCGAATGGGGACTAAACATTCGCACATTCACCTACTCATAAACAAAACAATGAAAATACTCCACACAGCAGATTGGCATCTTGGTCAGCGCTTCAATCACAAGGAGCGGCAGGAAGAGCATCAACGAGCATTAGACTGGTTGCTGGACACTATTATTGCGGAAGGAATCGACCTATTACTCGTTGCTGGAGACATCTTTGACATTGGCAATCCGCCCAATTATTCCCGTCGGATGTATTATCAATTCCTTACGGACTTGCGCCAAACTAAATGCCGCCATATCATCATCACCGGAGGCAATCACGACTCCCCTTCTATGCTCAATGCTCCTAAGGATTTATTATTTGCTTTGAATGTGCATGTCGTTGGGGAAGCAACAGCAGATATCAATGATGAGATTATTGAACTCCTGGATGAGCAAGGGAATGTGGAAGCCGTTGTTGCGGCGGTTCCTTTTTTGCGAGATAAAGATATTCGATTGAGTGTGGCAGGAGAAAGTAGTTTGGAACGGGTCGAACGAATCAAGGAAGGCTTGAGAAATCATTATGCTCTTGCGGGAAAAGCCGTAGAAAAATACCAGAACAAAAACATTCCAATCATTGCCACCGGACATTTATATGCCAAAGGAGCGGAAGCGGGTGATCGCCAGGACAATATCTATTTAGGCAATCGGGAAAACATTGATGCCAGTGAATTTCCTGCTATTTTTGACTATGTAGCATTAGGACATTTACACCGGGCACAAATCGTCGGTCAGGATTATCGGGTACAATATTCAGGTTCTTTGATTCCCTTGAGTTTTAGTGAAATTGAAGATCGAAAGGTGGTCAAAGTCATTCATTTTAAAAACCGAGCAATGATCGAAGGAGTCAAAGATATTCCCGTCATTGAATGCCGAAAAATAAGAAAATTAGATGGCAGCTTGGAAAAGGTACAAAAGAAACTGGATCAGTTGGCCGCCGAGATGAAAGAAGAAGAATTGACGGCTTGGGTAGCGATTACCATAGAATCCGACAAAGTCATTCCCAATCTCGATGCCTTAGTCAAAGAATACGCTAATGAACTACCGATTGATATTTTAAAAACCAGAAACAACAGAGATCATTTCACCCTCGATGAACAAATAATTGAAGCAGATTTGGATGAATTAAGTCCATTCGAAGTCTTTACCAAAAAATGCAACAGTGGCGGACAAGAACCCGAAGAGTTGGAAGAATTACAAACGACCTTCAAGGAATTACATAGCTGGATGCTGGAATTAGAAAAAGAAAATTAAAAAACTCTGCACATCTCTGCATTTTCTCTGTGCACCTCCGCGACACTAAACACACATGAAAATAGAAAAAGTCCTTATAAAAAATTTAAACTCATTGAGAGGAATCCAGGAAATCGACTTCCTGGATTCACCGCTTGGTGACACCGGACTTTTTGCCATCACCGGAGATACAGGCTCTGGAAAAACCACTATTTTAGATGCCATCACATTGGCCTTATATGGTCGGATTCATCGCAATAAAGAAGTAAAAGAAGTCCTCTCTTTTGGAGCCACGGATTGTTTTGCAGAGGTAGAATTTTCAGTCAAAGAAAAAAAATACAGGGCTCGCTGGGACGTACACCGCGCCAGAAACAAAATGGATGGAGCGATTCAGGAAAGTCATCGGGAAATCAGTCTTTGGAATCCTAAAAGCGAGACTTTCGAAATCATCAGCAATAAAAAAAGAGAGGTTGATAAGACGGTAGAAACCGTTTGCGGATTGGACTTTGATCGCTTCACTCGCTCGGTACTCTTATCACAGGGAGACTTTGCCGCGTTTTTAAAAGCCAATGGTAAAGAGCGGAGTGATTTATTGGAAAGAATTACGGGGACAGATATTTACTCTCGCCTCTCGCAAGCTGCGCATCTGAAACACAAAGAAGAAAAAGAAAAACTAGAATCACTCAAACAAAAACAAGAAAGTCTTCGACTCCTCGACTCCGAAGACATCAAAGAAAAAAAAGCACAGAAGAAGGCACTAGAAAAAGAAAGTCAGACCAAGAAAAAGGAATTGGATCAACTTCGCAGTCAATTGCAATGGGGACAACAAATGAGTACCTTACAACAAAAACAAAGTAAACTCCAAGAAAGTATTGCTTCCATTTTAGATCAACAAAAGCAAAAACAATCTGATTTTTTTACGTTGGAACAACATCTTAAAATCCAGCCCTTTCATCCATTGTTTTTACAATTGGACGCCAGTGAAAACGACCTTAGTCAGCAACAATTTGAATTGCAGCAGGTCTCCGAAAAAATCCAGGAATTACAAGAACAGGAAACCAAAGGCAAAGCAAATTCAGAAGAGCATAAGACAGTCTTAGCCAATGCCAAAAAAGAAGAAAAAACAGGGAATAAAAAAATAGAAAGTGCTCAGAAATTCGATGTAGAAATTGCAGAAAAAGAAAAACCTATTTTGCAATGGGAAGAAGACTGTACGTTAAAAAAAGAAGAACTGGCAAATCGAAAAAAAGAATCCCTTCAAGTTCAGAAAAAGATACAAAACTTACAACAGCAACAGCAAGAATTAAGTGCTTGGTTAAGCAAAAATCCAGCAGACCAATTGTCCAAAGATTTGGGGGAAATCAATTCTCTACGAAAAAACATTGAGCAGCTTACCAAAGAAGGAAAAGGCATTGGAGAAGAGCTAAAACAGGAAGAAGAGCAATTAGAAAAAGAAAAGAAAACCAAAGAAAAGATAGATCGGCAGATCGACAAAAAACAGGATCAACAAAACAAAATAGAAGCCAGTTTTCAATCTCATGCTCCTGACACTTATGCCAGTAATCCAGAAGATTTGCTACGATTGATCGGCCAACAAATCGAAAGCATTAATGATCAGCGAAACAATTTACTCACTTTCCATGATATTTACAAAGCCTATACTCAATTGCTTCGGGAACAGTTGGAATATGAGGAAAAACTCGAAAGTCTGCACACCAATGAATCTCGATTAAACAATGAGGTACTTTCCTCCTTGGAAATGGTAGACGCCATTACAGAGCGACTAGATTTTAAGCAGCAAATTTATGAACAACAGCAGCTCATCTCCAACTACGAAAGAGATCGGACGGAATTAAAACCAGGGATGCCTTGCCCTGTTTGTCAATCAACCGAACACCCTTTTCGCCATGAACATTTTAAACCCTTTGTCAATCAAGCGCGTGAAGAATACGAAAATGTAAAGCGGCAATACGACGAATCGATTCAACATCATCGTCAGTTGTTACACAAACAAGAGCGCCTCGCTCAGGAAATTGAAATCCTTGCCGGAACAGAAGGCCGGGAATTGGGAGGTCAGGTACAAAAGCAGTTGACTAAAATTCTGGAATACGAAAACAAAATTGCTGGCATCATTCCTATCCTTCATCAAAAAGACCTATCGAAAATCGGAGATGAGCACCTCGAAAAACAGATCACTGATTTTGGAAAAGACCTGGAGGAAAAGAAAAACCAACGAAATTTATTAGAAACTTTAAAGAATCAATTGCAAGCAGGAGAATTGGCATTCAAAGCATTGCAGGAACAGCAAAAAGATCAACAGCGAAAATTAGATAGTCTGGAAGATCGAATAAAATACATGCTCGAAAAAAGAACAGAGCAAATTGAAAAATACAAAACCGCGGAGCAACAGATAAATCTAATTTATGGGGAATACGGATTAAAATACGATCACAAAAATGCACCTGTTCAATACCAAAATTTGCAAGAACAACAATCGCTTTGGGAACAAAAAAACAATCAATTAGTCGAAACGAAGCAAACCATCCAACTCCAAAAACAAAATATCCAACAACAGAAAAAATCAATTGAGGAAAAAGAGAAGGAGGTACTCAAATTAAAATCTCAAATTGATAAAAGCCAGGAAGCCTTATTAAAGATTAAAGAAAAGCGATTTGAAATATTAGGAGATCGCGATCCAGAAAAAGAAAAAAACCGATTGGCAAGTCTTGTTCAAAACAAAGAAGAAGAAAAGGAACAAAGTGAAGAATTATTAAAAAACATTGCGGCCGAATTAAAAAACAGTCAGGGTCAGGAAAAAGCACAGCAAAAGGCATTGGATAAAAAACGAAAAGAAGTCCAACAAACACAAGAAAAACTATTAACCAAAATTCTTAAAGGGGGCTTTACAAGTATCTCTCAAATTCAGGAATTGCGACTTCCAGAAGAAAGAGCCCATTTCTTACAAGAAGAAAAACTAAGCCTGGAAAAAACATTGGTTCAACAAAACCAATCGCTGGAAGATACCAAATCAGATTTGGAAGAATTGATGCTTGCACTAAAAGATCAACCCGAACAAGGAGCCCTATTGACTCAGCAAAACCAGCTGGAACTCACTTATCAAGAAATATTACAAAATATCGGTGGCATCGAAACCGAACTCAAACATCAAAAGAATCTCAAAGCAGAAGCCAAGCGCCTGCTCGAAGAAATGACTAAGCAACGCCAGGAATTTAATCGTTGGGCAAAAGTCCACGACCTCATTGGCTCCGCTGATGGCAAAAAATTCCGCGTATTCGCTCAAGGTTTGACGCTTAAAAAATTGAGTTTACTCGCTAATAAACACCTCCAAAATCTGGATGGTCGCTACTGGATCGAAAAACGCAGCGATGAAGATCTCGAACTAGACATCATTGATACCTATCAAGCGGGCAATCGCCGATCCATGAACACTCTTTCCGGCGGAGAAAGCTTCTTGGTTAGTCTGGCCTTGGCGCTCGGATTATCTGATTTAGCAGGGAGAAATACCAATATCCAATCGCTTTTTATAGATGAAGGATTTGGGACTTTGGATGATGCTTCGCTTGATTTGGCGATTACAACTCTGGAAAATTTGCAAACTGCCGGAAAGACGATTGGGGTAATTTCGCACGTTAAAGAACTCAAAGAGCGCATTTCGACCCAAATACAGTTGAAAAAGCAGGGTAATGGCGTCAGTCAATTAGTAGTCGTTGGATGAGAAGTAAATTCTTGATTATGGATTGGTTCATTATTGATTTTATACTCAATCATAAATGAATCAATCCATAATTCCTCCCTTACTTGTGTTCAACTTAAACCAATTAATCCTTCAACTTATCGAATTTTTATCGTCAACAGTCGATAAGGCTTACTTTTTGCCTATTTTTCGTTAATTTGATCACTGATTTAAAGCACTTATCATGAGATTTTTTCTAATTCTACCATTTTTATTCCTTCTTATTCATGTTAATGCCCAACAAGGCACTACTTTGGAAGAATACCGTTATCTCACCAAAGGCTACGCCTATCAGAAAGGATTGGGGCTGGATGCCGTCAAAGAAGGCTATGATTTCAAAGCACTTTATACCGCTAAAAACGAGGTAGAATTTGTAGGCATGTACCGTTTGGGAAACCAGGATCCGCAAGCGATTCTTTGTATTTTTGACAAAGGCATTTCTCCTAATAGTTTTTTGTGTTTGCCTAATAATGCGGCAGAAAAAGATATCGTTGCTTTATGTGATCAGGATCGAAATAGCAATTTGAGCTATGAGAAGCGAAAACTTTTGGATAAAGCATTGTCTGAATTGTTGTTTGTACAAATGGGAGAAAATAGTACTTCCAATGCTATCGTTCAGGCACCTGTTCCGTCTAGCTATCAGCAAACAGAAGTTTTCACTCCAAGAGGTGGTGGTTCAGAACCATTGGTGGCATCCGCCAAATCTGCGCCCGCCTACCCTATTCAGCCTCGCGCCATAGAAAGCGCTGATCCTTGGGAGGGGTTACCCATTACCGCTACAGAAACTCCAGCTCCAGTAAATTATGATTATGTACCTTCTCCATCAAGCAATACGACTGCTACTCCCAATGCGACCAATCTAAAGATGGATTTTTCTCTAAATAATCGCCCAGTAGTCCATCA
Source organism: Phascolosoma agassizii (assembly GCA_035593235.1). Classification (NCBI taxonomy): domain Eukaryota; kingdom Metazoa; phylum Annelida; class Sipuncula; order Phascolosomatiformes; family Phascolosomatidae; genus Phascolosoma; species Phascolosoma agassizii. The sequence continues at coordinate 8,494 of JAVJHY010792241.1, read as the reverse complement.
AGCTCCTATGGTGACCAATACCAGAAAGACGGGAAAAGTAGTGGTAAAATTATGTGTCAATCAAAGTGGCGAAGTCGTTTCTTCTAAATTTACCCAACGCGGCTCTACCAGCCTGGATGCAACACTCATTCAGTTGGCGGTTGACAATGCTTCACAAATTCGCTTTAAAGAAAGTCATCTGCCGGAACAATGCGGCACCATTTCTTATATTTTTAACTTGTAATTATTATATTGATAACCAAAATTTGAATACTAAGCTAATGCAGAAAGATCTCAAAAAAGTATTTGGAAATACACATGGACTCGACGATAAAAGTGTAGCCTTTTTAAGCAATGCCCTCGAAAAGAATAATCTTCCGGGTTTTGATTATATTGAATTCAAACAATCCCTGGCAGCCCTCTCAGCAATGGATATGGACGAAGTCACTGCCTTTAAATCTGCTTTTGCCACTGCCTCCACTGTTGGACTTACCAAAGCCAAGCTCCTGGAAACAGCTGCTCATTACAAATCTATCTTGAGCAAAGAAAAAACCCAGTTTGATCAGGCCATGAAAAATCAAGTTCAACAAAAAGTAGCTGGTAAAAAGGAAGAGGTTGAAAAACTCAAGCAACAAATTCAGGCACACCGCCAGAAGATTGCCCAGTTAGAAGAACAGATTGGAAAATATCAAAAAACAGTGGATAATGCGGATGCAGAAATTAACGCCGCAAAGGAAAAAATCGAAGCCACCCAAAAAGGTTTTGAATACACCCATCAAAGCATCTTAAATCAAATCGACAAAGACGTTGACAATATTAATAAATACTTGTGATTGGGTGAATGAATGGGCGAATTGCGAATGGGCGAATGAGGACTAAACATTCGCCAATTCGCACATTCACAACTTGCCCATTCGCAATTCATACCTAAATATTCTAAAAAACCTGTAAATTTAATCTCGAATCAATCTAATCAATATAATATGGCAGATTTTAAGCAAATCGATACGGAAAATTTCAAACAAAAATCTTTTTGGCAAAAGCCGGAAGGGGTAACTGGTGCGCTCTTCTTAGCCGCAATGGTAGGCGGTGGTGGATACCTCCTATATACCTTTATGACTCCTATTCTCGCTTTTCTAGGTCAGACGATTGGTATGGTCACCATGCTTATCGCATTGGCTGCCCTGGTGTATATGGTACTTGACCCCAAGATGCGAAACCTCGTGTGGTACATGTACAAAAGTGTGATGCGAAAAGTCACTGGCATCTTTGTCAACATTGATCCCATTGGCATTCTCAAATCTTACGTAGATAGTTTGGAAGATAACTTGCGTAAAATGAGTACTCAAATCGGCGCCATTCGCGGACAAATGCGAAAGCTGTCGACGATCATGGAGCAAAACACCAAGGAAATTGATAATAATATGAAATTGGCGGCTATGGCCAAGCAAAAAGGCAACGACAAGCAACTAATGTTGTCTTCCCGCAAAGCAGCCCGCCTCAAGGAAAGCAATGGCAAATACAAAGCACTGCATTCCAAAATGGAAATCATGTACCGCATCCTTACCAAGATGTACTCCAACTCTGAAATTTTGTTGGAAGATACTCGCGATCAGGTGAAGATGAAAGAGCAAGAACGCAAAGCCATCCGCGCCAGCCATTCCGCAATGAAGAGTGCGATGAGCATCATCTCCGGTGATCCAGATAAGCGAGCCATGTTTGACCAAGCGATGGAAGTAGTGGCAGATGATGTGGCCAATAAGGTGGGCGAAATGGAACGCTTTATGGAAATGTCTGCGAATTTTATGGACTCTGTTGATTTACAAAATGGCGTCTTTGAAGAAGAAGGTTTGCAGATGTTGGAGAAGTGGGAAAAGGAAAGTACACTCATGTTGATGGATGGAAAAACGGTAGATGAAACGCTTGACCTCAACAGCCCAGTGGCTCGCCCGCAGACTAGATCGAAAGGTGGCGATAGCAACTCTTATGATAATTTATTTGAGTAGAATTGTATTCTAAACTTTATAGAAAAGGGATCGGCAAATCATTTGTCAATCCCTTTTTTAATACACTGTAATTTAATGTTTAGTTTAGAAAATGTGTTCTCCAGCATTAACCCGACCAGGATCACCACACAATTCAATGGTATAGCGATTCACATCCAATCTTTTGACCAATAGCAGCATATTATCGCCATAACTATGAATGTAACCAATAGCACCATAGGGTAAACCTTTCTTTTTGCCTCTTACCTTAATGGAATTGTGAAGTGCCGTGGCTCCCGTAGCAGTACTCCAAATGAGGTCTTGATGGCCTTGCACTGCTCCGTGAAGACTGGCTGGATAGGTAACATTTGCAACACAAATTCGGGAAGTTCCTCCACGAGGTTGTAGCTGGGTGGGGCCACCGCTAAGGTCGCGTCGAATTCTAATTCTAGGCATATTTTTAGTTTTAAGGGGTTGAGAATCATACTGTCATGAATGACAATTAAATAACATCCATATAAAAATAAGAAATTTTCATACTATTCCCTAGCACAACCACAAACCTTGGACATTTCCCCTTCAATATTTAAACATTTCAAAGCATTTTTCTCAAAAAATCTCGCTTTTTCAGGATTTGACAACATCGCTTTGTTTTTTAGCGTTGAATTATGTACTTTTTCTTTAAATAATGGATTCGATATGATCAAATGGTACTTTCTCGTTTTTGCTTTTCTCCCCACCCTTCTTACTGCTCAAAACCTCGTGCCCAATTCGGGCTTTGAATCCTATGAGTTTTTGCCTTCTCAGTTGAGTCCAAACGGGATGGCCTTTGAACGCGCCATTCATCGCTGGACAGTACCCAATGAGGCTTCTACCGACTTGATCAGCCCAAGATTTAAAAGCAGCAACCTCACTCCTATCCCACCTCACAATGGAAAAAACATGGCCGGGATTGTCATCAACGGAGATTATTGGGCAGAATATGGCAAAGTAAAATTGCGAGAGAAATTAAAACCCGGTGTCTCCTATTACGTCGAATTTTGGATCAGTATGCCGTCTTATTATTCCAAACAACAACCCATTCCAACGTTCCTCAATGATCACTTTGGCGTTTTTTTCTCCAATGATATTTTTTACAATAACAAACGCATCTTAAGCGGCAAACCACAAGTAGCAGCCAATGAAGATATCTTGGTAGAACCAAAAAAGTGGACCAAGGTTTTTGGTTCTTTTATCGCTGAAGAAGAATCAAATCACCTCTACCTCGGTCAGTTTCTTTCCGAAGCGGAAAAGCCTACTTTGGCAACGGGCTATTTTTTAATCGATGATATTTACGTCGAATCATTTCGTTCAGAAGCCGTTGACTATGTCCCAAGTAAATATTACAAAATCGAAAAAGGGGTGGCTTCCATTCAAATGGAAAACATTTACTTCGAAACAGACAAATACGATTTGCTTCCAGAATCTTTTGAGGAACTAGACAAGCTCGTAGGCATTCTCAAAAAAAACCCGACTATTACCATTGATGTACAAGGCCATACAGATGCAGAAGGAAATGAAAACTACAATCTGGAACTTTCTGAAAACCGGGCAGGAGCAGTCCGGGAATATGTAGTTAGTCAGGGCATTGATGAAAAGCGATTAAAAAGTCAGGGTTTTGGACTCAGTAAACCTAAGGCAGATAATACAACGGAACAAGGGCGTCAGGAAAACAGGCGAGTAGAGTTTGTAGTTGTTGGAGATCCGATTGAAAATTCCAGACAGGTTTTAGACCCAGAACAAGTTTATCGTTTCTCTGAAAACATTGCCAAAAACCGACACACTGATTTAACCTTCATTGGTCGCTACCGAAGAGATTGGGATTGCCCAGAAATGGCTTCCAGGAAAATTGTCGATGAAAAACTACAGCGCGACTTCGGTACTTATAAAGCAAGAGGTGCCAAAGATTTTATTCTTTCCCGCAGCAAAAATCAACAAGCAATCTTCTTCAATGAATCAAATGCACATCCAGAGACCCGTGCTTTTATACATACACTTTTAGCTGACCTTCAATCACAGGGTTTTTCCTACCTCGGCCTCGATGCACTCGAAAGAGCAGATGAAGAACTCAATGCCCGTGGCTATCCAGTACTCAATTCTGGATATTACCTCAAAGACCCAGTTTACGGCGACCTCGTCAGACAAGCAATGGAAATGGGATTCGAAGTTTTTTCTTTTCAAAGCACCCCAGAAGAACAAGATAAGGCACTCAACATCTTAAAGAAAAAAGGAATCCGCGGAGAGACAGAGGCCCTAAAAGCAACTGCCAAGGAATGGTCGCAGGCCATGAATATTGCTCGAATAAAAAGAAAAGATTCTCAGGCAAAAATAATCGTCCTTTCCAGGCCAAAACACATTCGGGAACAAAGCATCTCGGGTATAAAACACATGGCGCAATGGTTTAAAGAATTTACGGGAGTTAATCCCTTAACCATCGACCAATCTCAAATGGTAGAATATTGCCCAGAAAAAACAGACCCTATATACAACAAACTCAACTTAAATCAAGCAACGGTTTTTGTAAAAGGTACCAAAGGGGAAGATGTTTTTGTACAAAAAGATTTTGACCCTGCGTCCGACGAGCGATTTAAATCCTGCTACGACATTCAGATTTTTCACCCCAAAACAAACTTTAAAAACAACCGCCCCGACTGGTTGCGCATGAATGGACTTCGCAAGACCTTTCCTTTTAATCCAGACAAACATCAGATGGGATATCCCTGTATGGTCAGAGCTTATAAGGAAGGAGAAGATACGGCATTTGCCGTGCCCGTAGATGTCATGGAAGTCATAGACGCTTCGACTCCGGTGGCTTTGGTGCTTCCGCCAGGAACTTATCAATTGATTTTAAAAGATCGAAACCAGGATAAGAGTTTGGTGGTGCAGGTGGATTAGACTAAATATTATTGGTTCATTCATTATTGATTGATTCCCAAGATTTTTGTATCTTGTTAGGAGACAAGCGAATGGTTAAATTAGGTTTTAATTTTTGAGTGCTGTAAAAATAAACCATTTGCTCTTTTTCCCCTAAAAAGCCAAGCTCAATAAGAAAGCAATTTCTGAGCGGATATTCTCAAGTTCATGAACAAGCCAACCAAAAAACCTGTTGATTCCATTCTATTGATAGCCGCACTTTTGTTTTGGTATCTCTCAAAATTACCAACTCAAGAATATCTATTCAATTCCCTTCGATTTCAATGCTTATTATTTCTACTGGTTTCCAGCATTTCTCTTGTAGCACAAGATGAAGTGCTTACGGTCACCTTTAGTACAACTGAAAACACTCTCCTGGTAGGGGAAAATAAAAAAATTCCTTTTGACGAACCCTTTCGGATAAAAATTACAGATACCAGTATTGCCTCCATTGGATTAAAATATAAAATTAAAGGTCACTGTAATGATATTGGGACAGGATATGATGCTCAGGAATGTAAAAAAAAATATAAAAAGCGCCATTACCGACTAAAAGGTTCTAAGTCTGATCCTGAAGGTTACGTAAATCTTGGCAATGCCCGTCCTTCAACAATCGGAAATTTTTATATTTCAATGGACCCTTTACACCACAATGCAAATTACGACCTGATATTTACCGCCAAGAAAAAACTACTTGTTGAAGACACTCAAAGAACCCAATTAAGAAATACCATTGCAGAATTGATCAATGCTACTTATGATTATAAAAGGGCATCTTACGATGGAGCGGATTTAGATAAGATGTATGATAAAATTGGAAAAGTAATTAAAAAAACTACTGGAAAAAACAAGCTATATGATAAAGGGGATAAAGAATTAGATTTGAGTCTAGGAAAAATCACTTTTGAAGAGGTAGAGGAATATGAAGATTCAGTGAGGGCCAAGCATCTAAAATTAATTAAATTGAACGATAAACTATGTGGAAACAAGATAGGAGATGTTGGTAAAATTAAGGGGATCATTGCAGCATATATAGCAGCAAAGCCTAAAATTGATGTCGCTCTTGACTCTATTTTTAAATATAAACGCTATGAATCATTTCTAAAACAAACGGCAAATAGCGTAATAGACCAATCTTCTACTAACCAACAAATATTGTCAATCCTAAATCAGGATCGCTCCAGAGGGGAACTCAAAATAGACGATTTTACAAATAAAGATATCTGCGAATGTAAAACCTATAACCATTATTTACCTCAACTATTGGGTGGGCAAGCAAAACTAAACGGCAATCTGGTAGAGTCTTTTACGACTTTTGATATAAAAAGTGGTCGATTACTGTTATCTGCTATTATAAACCTTACTCAATTATTTGACGCTAGTGGAAATCCATTTTTACCTGACCTCCAAATTAATAAAACGCTTATTAACGAGTTTGCAAACTGGATAAACACCGTCCATAGCTACAACCTGACTCTGGCTGACTTAGCCAATAAAACAAGTCTCTTTCCTGAAATTTTAGAAGAGGTTTACACCTCCTGGACTACCGAAGCAGACATTTTCTTAAATGCTCCAATTGATACAAAAGAGACTCCTTACATTGGGGCGGATTTAGGACTTTTAATTGCTCCAAGGATCGGCTCTGTTTTTATTTTTGAGGGATTTAATTTACATGCTCGTCCAGTGAATCGGCGTGCTAAATCTTCTAACCTACAAGGCTGTGATAAATTTCTGAAACACGTGAGCCTAACGGTTGGTTTGGCACAACGTCTGGGAACGCCCGACGAGGTGTTTGAGCATAGTCTGGGAAAAAATGCCTTGCTGGTAGGTGGTGGTATCCGGGTGTTGCGATTTGTTCGGATCAATGCAGGCGGCTTATGGTATAAGGTAAAAAACGAAATTCCTACGATTACCAAAAAAAATTCCAAAATTACTCCTGTTTTGGGACTTTCGATTGATGTTAGTTTAAAAGAAGCATTTGGTTTAGTGGGTCAACTTTTTAAATAAAACATTATGAATATACGATTTACCAATGATCCAATTATTGATTTTCATCGACATGATGGAGCCTATTTATCGGAACCCGTTAAAATAAAGGTGAGTATTGATCCTGAACGGAATCATCTGCAGGATAAGCACTTGCGTTTGTTGATCCTTGATTATCCTGGTGGATTCTTTTTTCAAGACAACCGCGATATAGAAACCTATAGTTATCAAATTCGTCCTAATTATACTTTTGAAGTCCAGTTTTATACTGAGAATGAATCAATCCTACGAAGAGGGGTAATTCACTTACATGTGGCAATAAAAGAGAATGGTTTTATGGAAAACATTCATTCTGACAGAAAGGATTTTACTGTTAATTTAATACCAAACCTTAGAGATGAAAGAGACCATGCTTAAGCTAAATTTTATTGGAACATCCCTGCTGCTGTTGATGTTTTTATTGGCTTGTGATGGGATAGAACTTCGCACACCAGAATCGGAGGAAATCATTGACCTTAGTCTCCAGGATCGAGATGGTAATCCTTTGACATCTGCTATCATTGGTGATGGTGAATCTATCATTGTTCTTGCGGTGAGTTTGCCAGATAGTACCGATGAAAAATTCAAAACAGTAACTTTTTCAACTTCTGACGGAAAATTTTTAGACTCTGGAAATAAAACAACCGAGAGTCGGGTAGATATTAGTGGTAAAACAAGTGTTGAATTGCAAGTGCCTTTAATGAAGGGAATCCTTTTTCTCACGGCTCAGATTGGCTCTGATAGTGACATTTACCAAGACAAGGAAAGTCTGATGTTGGAAGAAGCAGACTCTGTTTTAAAACTTAGCCTCTTGAATCTTGATGATTCTAAGATTACTTCCGATTTATTAGCAGATGGAGTAACAACTATTCAGGCCAAAGCCAAATTACTTACTGCTACCTCTGTTTTAAATTCTGTGCTTTTTAAAACTCAAAACGCTAGTTTTCTAAGTACTGACCCAACAAGCAATCAGGTAAAATTCGATGCTAATGGAGAAGCTAGAATCCAACTTAAACTGACTAATAATAGAAACCCCGTGCAAATTAGTGCCAGAGTTGGAGACTCCGCCTTTTATGAAGAAAAAACCTTGATCAACACTGTCCCAGCCTCTCCGGAGATGATGTACCTCGAACCAACGAAATTGACCATGTCATTGAATGACTCTAATGCGATTAATGTATTTCTGCGACGCAATACTGGTAAAGTTACACAAGGGCATTCCGTTACTGTCAAGCATTTTCAATTGATGAATAATGCTCGTGTTGAAACTGGCAGAATCTCTGGTTTACAAACCGCTTTGTCTGATGCTGAGGGCAATCTCTCTTTTACCTTTCATACAGATTCTAATGACGTTGATACCAACAAAGTTGTTTTTATTGAAGTTATCTCCGCAACTGATCAAGATAGTATTAAAAAGGAATTAGGGATCACCATCAAACCCTAATTAGGATAAAAATTGGTGGGATTAAGCGCGTAGTAATTGAAAAATTGAACGAATTAGACTCAGGTAAGCCCTCCTACCCCATCTCTGATACCGCCACCATCTTGTCTTC
>JAVJHY010791189.1:0-10200 GCA_035593235.1 Phascolosoma agassizii | reverse complement strand
GATGATAGTCAGGACTTTGGTTATTCGCTGGGTGTTTTACATCACGTACCTAATACTGAAGCTGCAATTAATTCATGTGTAGCGTTACTTAAGCCGGGAGCTCCCCTCCTGTTGTATCTATATTACCGCTTTGACAATAGGTCAGTTTGGTATTTTGGACTATGGAAAATTAGTGACTACTTTAGAAGATTTATCATCCGATGTCCGTCAAGGATTAAGCCAATAATTACGGATGTATTGGCACTGTCCATTTATTGGCCGATATCAAGGATTTCCAGATTTGCGGAAATATTAGGTGTGAAAACAGACTGGATGCCATTATATTTCTACAGAAATAAAAGCATATACACTCTTCGGACAGATAGTCGCGATCGATTCGGTACCCCTCTCGAACAGCGGTTTACGAAAGTTGAAATTATGACGATGATGCTCGGCGCAGGGCTACAAGATATAGTTTTCTCTGAAAATGAGCCATATTGGTGTGCGGTGGGGATCAAGGGACCCGCATAACCCCAAGGTATTGTTTGCCAGATCGAAATAAACCAGAGTATTTCAGTTTATTCTAGTGATGAAATGAATCTGTAGTTTGTAATTTGTGCTGGTTTGGATGAACATCTTAACCCTGGTTATCTGTGTTGTTTCGCTTAATGTTGATGTCAACCCAAATTTTCCTATACACAAGCGTTAGTAACCTCGAATGCGTAATCCTAATACATGAGCAATAGCTGGACATTATGTGCGGAATAGCAGGATTTTGGTCGAGATCAGGTAATGGTGCCCCGATTAATCGAGTTCTTGGCATCATGGGGGAAGCACTGCGTTCGCGTGGTCCTGATGCAGTAGGATATTGGGATAGTGTTGATGGACCCGCGTTCGTGCATAGACGGTTGTCCATATTGGATTTGAGTGAGGCTGGAGCTCAGCCCATGCACTCTTTTTCACGTCGATTTACCTTGATTTTTAACGGAGAGATATACAACCACTTAGAGATTAGAAAAGAAATCGATGCATCAAGTTCCCAGGAAATAGCATGGCGTGGTCACTCCGATACCGAAACGATTCTTCATGCAGTTGAGATATGGGGTATTGAAGGGACCCTGTCTCGTTTGATTGGGATGTTCGCGATTGCTATCTGGGACGATTACAAAAAGCGTCTCAGTCTCGCCCGTGATAGAATGGGCGAAAAACCGTTGTACTTCGGTTTATCTAACGGATCCCTGATTTTCGGCTCGCAACTAGCCGCGATTCGGCGTTATCCAGGATTTGATGCAACACCTGATCGAGCTGCAATGATGGCATTCTTGCAGTTTAGCTGTATCCCTGAACCAAATTCTATTTTTACGAGTATTAAAAAGGTTCGGCCCGGGACTTGTCTTACATTTAACCAACCCTCTGCGGAGCCAAAGAATCATATCTACTGGTCACTAAAGCAAGTGTCTGGCACCGAGCATCGTGATCATCACTCGAACTTCAAGTTCCTATCCAACAAAATTGAAAGCACACTAGGTGACGTTGTTGAGTCGCAAATGCTCAGCGACGTACCACTCGGTTGTTTCCTGTCAGCTGGAGTTGATTCGGCTTTAGTAGCGGCCTTAATGAAACAAAGATCTGATGGAGCGATTCATACATTTTCCATGGGGTTTAGTGATTCCCAGTTTGATGAGGCACAAAGGGCGAAGGAAGTAGCAAACTTTCTCGGCACAGAACATACGGAATTCATTGTTACTGATAAGGATATTCTGAATGTCATTCCAGATTTGCCGAACATTTATGACGAGCCCTTTGCTGATTCTTCACAACTGCCTACAGTCCTGTTATCTCGATTAACTCGAAAATCTGTCACGGTTGCGCTGTCGGGGGATGGCGCAGACGAGCTGTTTGGGGGTTATAACCGTCATATATTCGGTCCGAAGGTGTGGGCTTCAATTTGTACACTGCCAGCCCCAGCCCGTAGAATGATTGGCTTGGCAACTAGAGGAGGGCAGAGATTCGGCACTAGTAGATTTGGGGGGCAATTGTCTGATGTTCTGGGCAGGGTTGGCCTGCCAGTTACCGCTGTTAATCGTTTATCAAAATTTGGATCCTCTATTGAAAACGCTAGGAGTTTTGCTGATTTCCACCATCAATTGGTGACTGTTTGGCCTGATTCGAATGAAGATTTCACTGGAGCTGGAAAACAAGCAGGATTTGTGGGCCGCGATGGTGGCCTGCACCTCGATAACTACTCAGAACGAATGATGTATCTCGATTCGCTCGGCTATTTGCCTGATGATATATTGGTAAAGGTTGATAGGGCAGCTATGTCGTGTTCTCTCGAAACTCGCGCCCCTTTTCTGGACTCGAGAATGGTTGAGGCAGCGTGGGAAGTACCCATCGAGATGAAAATTCGCAAACGCTTAGGTAAAGTCGTGTTAAGGGATATACTTTCACGGCAAATACCAGATAAGTTAACGAACCGCTCCAAACAAGGATTTGCTGTTCCGTTGGATAATTGGTTACGAGGTAGTTTGAAAGAATGGGCAAATGATGTACTACTGGATCAATCATTTGTAGAGATGGGATTACTTGAAAAAAACACGATCAGTAAAACGTGGGACGAGCATTGTTCGGGAAAAGACAATCATGGTTCGAAGCTTTGGAATGTTTTGATGCTTCAATCATGGCTAAATAACTCGTGTAACTAACAACTAGACTGGACAAGTTTGCCAGTAAAGAAGTGCAGCTAAATGGATACAATATGGAATCCCCGCCAGATTTGTTAATGTTGGTTCAAATGAAATTAAATTCTCTAGCAGAAATATGAGATGTTGACCTACTGGTTGATATTTTTAGTTCCAGCGTACGTCACCATTATGGGTCGGGGGACGGGACCGTGGGCGATCAAAGAGGTCAATCGGCTGGATCCAGCATGGCTGATGGTTTTTCTGTCCCTCACCGTATTGATCGGATTGCGTTTCGAGGTCGGAGGTGACTGGGGAAATTACATTATCCATGTCTACCTTGCCGAGCATTATCTTAGCCTCTCTGAAATGATGATTCGGGGTGATCCGGGGTATTGGCTGTTAACCTGGGCTAGTGCTCAAGCCGGTCTTGGTATCTACGGCATTAATTTAGTCTGCGGGATCGTATTTTCACTTGGATTAGTCTATTTCTGCCGTCACCAGCCCAGGCCCTGGCTCGCGCTCGCAGTCGCTGTTCCATATGTCGTGATCGTTTTGGGCATGGGTTACAGCCGTCAAGGTGTGGCGTTGGGGCTTGCAATGCTGGGTCTGGTTGCATTAGGTAGAGGGCAGCCCCGTTGGTTTGTTTTTTGGGTAATTGTGGGGGCTACCTTTCACAAGTCTGCTGTGTTGCTGTTGCCCATTGCAGCATTGACCGCCACGCATAGTCGCATATGGACGACGGTGTGGGTTGGTGTAATTGTCGCGGGTGCCTACTGGGTGTTCCTTGAAGAGTCTGTTGAGTCGCTATATGCCGGTTATATAGAGGCGGGATACCAGTCGCAAGGTGCGCTCATAAGATTGACGATGAATGCAGTTCCAGCCCTGATTTTTCTGTTATCAAGGCGGCGATTTGTTCTAAGAAAGGCTGAAGTGGCTTTGTGGTCCTGGTTCTCGATTATTTCGGTGCTGCTCTTACTATTGTTGTTTGTATCGCCTTCCTCCACTGCTGTTGACCGGGTTGCTCTCTACATGTTGCCATTGCAGCTCGTGGTTTTTTCGCATTTACCTGATGCTTTTGGCACGAATGGTAAAACAACGACTCGGAATTTGATGGTTGTACTGGGCTTTTATGGTTTCGTTTTGTATGTGTGGCTCAACTACGCGTCACATTCCGGATCCTGGATTCCATATCGATTTTATTTAATTGAACGCTTTTTGCAATGATAACTTTATGATTGATAATGTGAGCCCGTATGTTAAACAATATCGGCTTTGTCAGCAGATCTTCGGTTTCTCTGAAGCGCTGCATATGAGAACAAAGCACATATTTATGAGCCAAAAAGCATGATCGCGACACTGCTGGTGGCTGGTGTAATTGGTGGGTTGGTTGGAGGAGTAGTCGGAGCCTTCGCGACGCGCAGCCGGAAGTACTACACCATCTATATCATTGCGGGCGTATTGGGAGGGATCTTCTACGCAGTATTGCCGTATTTAAGGGGTAGAGAGGGACTGAATGGTGATCCCAAATTTACCGCAATTATGGCAGCAATTTCGGTTGGGGCGGCGATAATGTTTACATCGGGTATTAAGAAATAGCGTTTAGTGCAACGCTGCCATGCTCAAAGTAATTCGACTGCTGTGCATCTTCAGTATTTCAACTATTATTTTTTTTGGTGTTTTGATTTTCGCCGCTGCTTCGCAAGCACAGACGCCGCTTGAGTTCCTGGCTCCGCCTGAATGGATTCAAGATATTATTCTCGTGCCGAGTGGCGGATTGGCCCGAACTGAAAAGACTGTAGAATTAATGCAAGGTATGGATTGCCCGAGTGTGCTCTTCAGCGGAAAAGGGCACGGAGGCGATTCTGCTTTGTGGCTCGGTAACTATGCCGCGAGCCTTGGTGCTGACGGGTCGTGCTTTCTCTACGAGACAGAGGCCTTAAACACCCTTCAAAACTTGCAATTGTCTAAAATCCTACTGGATGATCTCCAGGTTTCACGGGTTTTGATAGTCACCTCTTCGTCCCATTTGAGGCGGGTGGCTCTGCTCTCTGAGGTCATATTTGCTGACGCTAACTACGAGGTCCGAGGGTTGGGAGTGGGGCAGTCGAGTTTGGTTAAAAGAGTCCGAGAGTATATGCGCACGCTATTGTATTCATTTCGTACCAGTGATCCTCACATACCTCTGTCGCGAGTACTGTAGGGATGTGAACTGGTTCGCTGGAATTTCTTGAGCATAGTTTTGAAGGCTTGCGTAGAATTGCTCTTGATGCTTTGCCGAAGGATATCGCGTACATGACAGTCGTAATCAGAGATAATTTTTTCCCATCCGACTTCGGTAAACTGATCGCCGAGAGTACGCGAATGTTTCAATGGCAGTACCATCATAAGTCGGATGTGAGCAATAAAGACAATAACAAGTTTTTTCTGTGTCAATTGTGGGATAGGGAGACGGATGAAAACCTGTTCTATAAATCCTGGCAAAATATACAGCAATCGGAATCCACAGTCGGTGGCTACGTATGTGACCGCATCATCGCAAACGGTCAGGTGTTTGGGCAGGACGGAAACTACCATACCGATCATCTGGACAAGACAATCCTGTATTTCCCGCTAACCTGGGAATCAGGGTGGGGTGGCTCGACATTTTTTAGTGTGAATGGCCAGGCCTCCGAGGTGGAATATCGAGAAAATCGCCTGTTGATATTTGACGCCAATTTAAGCCATTACGGATCTGCACCGGCAGTGAAAAATATCCTCAGGGTATCGATAGCCTACAATCTGCGTTTAGTCAGCGGCAAGACACCTGCCTTGGTATCATGACTAGGTTGATGGCTGGTGAACTCAGATCGCTTAAATCACTGCAGACGAGATTATCTAACCTATTGTAATTATTGAATATAAAGATATTTTTTGGAATTTTCGTATGATTTATTTTGCCTTATCGGTACTGAGTTCGAAGCGTTTTCGCCCTTTACGGGTACTGTGTCATCGTTACGATGGGAGGTAATCAAACAGAATTCCTCTCTCGGAGTCACAGTTCTTCACTTAAAAAGCTTGATTGTGAGCCGATATATGTAATAGTGTACACAGAGATAACCTTATAAAATTATCACGAACAAGCAGAGATCAATCATGGACAACACTTCGGATAAAAAGACGACCGCTAAATCAGTGTGGGTTAAGCCTGAACTGGCTAGCAAGGCGATTAAAAATACATTGGGTACAGGGAGCTTCAACCAGGGCGTAGGCCAGGGGAAGGGTAGTTCTGGTTCGACCCCAGTGTCTTAGATTTTTCGGTTTTGAACCAGGAATTCTCTTGTACTAGAGGGTTCCTGGTCAATCCTTCAGTAATCGCCCACCTTTGAGTCGGTAGATATGGCTTGCCAGGGCAAGGCTGGCGGGTCGGTGGGTAATCAGTACTACGGTAGAATTCATCAGTAGGCGTTTACAGTTTTCCACGTACAGTCGCTCACTCTCCGGGTCAAACATCGCTGTTGCTTCATCAAGGATTAACAAGGCTGGTGCAGGCAGCAATGCTCTCGCCAGTGCCAGGCGCTGACGCTGACCTCCCGATAGCAAAACCCCCTGATCACCTACGACAGTGTCCAGCCCTTGGGGTAGGCTCACTATGAACTCCCAAATATCCACTGCTTCTGCGATGGTCTGTAGTTCACTGTCAGTGGCCCCTGTGACGCCTACGGTAATATTTTCTCTAATGGATGTATTAAATAACTGCACTTCCTGCTGAACATATCCGATTTGCCGTCTCCATTTGACAATATCAAACTCTTCTATGTTTCTGCCATTAGCGGATATAGTACCTGCAGTTGGCTGGATGAAGCGCATGAGCAATCGTGCGACAGTACTTTTACCTATTCCGTTGCGACCAATTATCGCGATAGTTTCGCCTGCATTAAGTTGAAGGTTCAGCTCACGCAGAATAGGGGACTTTCCTGCGTAAGCAAATTCCACATTTGTGAAGGAGATATTGCCTCGTTTCGGTACATTGATTATCTGTTCGGGAGCCTCTCCGATTTCGTCAGCGTGGTCAAAAGTTGCCTCAAGCCTGTCCATGGCTGCTCTAGCGTTCTCAAACAGACCGTACACGCTTGCCAGGCTACTCGCTGGCCGGATCAACAACAAGCCGTAAAGTAGCAAGCTCACCATCTCTGCTGCACTAAGTCGCACGGCGTATTGATGATTGATAACGAACCACAGGATCAGTACAACCGCCGCACTTCCAAAGCATTGTGATATCGGCCCGAGTAACAGTTGATGCCGATAATATCGGTTTGATGCTTCAATGAGTTGCTCGTTGTTTGCAGCAAGTTTCTCCTGTTCACGCGACTCTAATCCGAAAGACTTGATTAGTGAAATTAAGCGTAGATTTTCCTCTGCTATGGCGACATTGTGGGAATAATATTCAAAGCGTTTATACGATAGCTGACGTACATTGCGACCGAGTAGTTTTACCAGTAAGACAAATAATGGGGCGACCACGGCTATTGCTAATCCGACTGATGGGTTAAGCAGAAACATTAGAATAAATGCACCAAGAAAGGTGAATATACTGGGCAGAGTCGATACGAGCGTACTGGAAAAAAACTGGCTAAGCGCCAACGTGTCGTTTGTCATCAAAGACAGAACCTCTCCGCGTTGACGCCCTTCAAAATAAGGTAATGGTAGTGACTGCAATTTTCTGAACAGTTTCTCTCGCAATTGGCAGAGTATTTTTTCGCTCGTCGTTGAAAGTATAAAACTACTCACATACATCAGACCAGCTTGAGTGATCAGAACGATTAACCACAGCAATATGATCTGTTTTGGGGGAAGTAAGCTTTCTTCACCGACAAATGTTGAAGCCACCTGGCCAGCAAGCCAGGGGTTTAATAAAAAAACTGCGCTGCCTACAACCGATAGCGCACAGGCAAGCGCAAGACGGCTACTGAAGGGGCTAATACACTGATAGAGGTAGTGGGACTTAAGGATCTGAAAATTCATTCGAACTATGAGTCGTCTCTTTTGCTTTTTTATCTGATTTTTCAGGATTCCTGAGCGCACCAATCGGGAAGTTGACTATTTCCGTTGGTCCTGTGAAGCGGCACATTGCACGGCTGGGAATGCTGTTTTAGTATGGATTATAGTGCATCCAACCAGGAACCAGTGATGTTCAATGACAAATCTGCGCTGGATTTTCTCATTAATCCAATGCCAATTGCTAATTTCGCTGAGAATGTCTGGAATAGTCAACACTTTCATTTCTCTCGCGAGCAACCCGATTACTTTTGTAACCTTCTGAATGGTCAGCTGTCCCACGGTTGGTTGGAATATGGGGCTCTGCCGCTTTCCAGATTGCAGTTAATAAAAGGAGGCGATTACTATCAAATTCAGGAGATACTCGGCAATAGCTCGCCGGTTGGGAAAAACGAAATCTTCCAGGTTTTGCGGGATGGATATACGATTAAAATCGATTCTGTGTCGCAAGATTCAGTCGAATTGGGCCAACTGATCGATCAGCTACGCGTAAGCTTCAGCGCTGATGTCAGGGATTATCTGGTGATCTCAGCGCCCGAACAACCAGCATTTGATCTGCACTATGATGCCGAACATGTAATTGCCTTTCAAATTCAAGGTAGAAAAAAGTGGCTGGTGTACGACTATTTGGCGCGCAATTTACAAAATGAAAAAGTGGCGCCGTTGTTTCCACCAAACATCACGGACACGGTGTTTATGAAGCCAGGAGATTCCATCTATATGCCTTCGAGCCTGCAACATGGAACGGTTACGGAGAGTGGGGAGTTGTCTATATCATTAAGCATTGCAATAAACGCGCTTGATGGCAACCAATTGCTTCGCAAAGTACTTCGCGAAGCGTACCTATGGGACAGTTTTATTCGGGAACCGATACCACTAAGCTTCTTTCCTTCAGCGAGTCGACAGCAATATATGGAAAAATTGAAGTCCTCGTTTATCAAGCGAATACAAGATACTGACTTATATACCGAACTGCTTGAACTTGAGGCAAGCAGTGTCTTGAGAGGAAATACTTCTGAAAAACTGCAAAATTCGAACATTGGCTATCAGGTAGAAGATACGTTCGATCATGTTCAAAGAGCATTAAATTTTGATTGTCACGTAATACCGGATGACAAAATAGTGCGCTTTAAATTCCTTGATCATATTCTGGCTTTCGGTCTTATCTACCAAGAAGGATTAATCTTCATTTCGCGGAATGATCAATTCAGGGCAGAAGACATTCCCGGTCTGCTTGCCCCTGATGCGAAAGTTGAATTAGTAAATTCGCTTATCGCGATCGGCTGCCTTAAACGAATTCCGTAGCTATGTTTGTTATTCAGTGATGAGGTTTATCGATCGATACGTGAGAAAATCCTCTATTAGCTGGTGAATCTGGCTGAGCAAGATACCTTCGTCTGGATAATTATCCATATCGTTCATTAAAATTTTATTTGTCAATAATGTTGTTGTCCAGACCGAGCCGTTGTTGATAAGGTCAACTAAAGTTATCCAAAGTGATGCGCTATCTTTAACTATGACCTCACCGTTGCACCCTATATAGGTTGTATTGCCATCCAGTAGAGTGAGAATAGGAAATCGTGTGTCGGCAGCGAATGCTTGTTCGGTACCGATAGATAATTTTGATGTTGACGTCGGCCATTCGTCCAACGCCATACTTGATAGTCGGCTCACCCACTTTCTGGTCAGAAGTTTTGTCGCTAAACCGTTAGTTAACGCAGATCCAATACCATCCAATAACGCCGAATACTCCTGCACTGCAGAATTGCCCTGCGTTTTAGTGGACGGTGAGGTGCTATATTGTGCATGTGCGGTACGAGAGCTAGCATGCAAATCAAATATGGCTTCACTAGCTTCATTGACTGAGCTGAGCACGTTCTCCTTTAGCCAAGTGTTGGGTTCATCGCACATATAATCAATATTCATGGAGATCGACGCATCGTCGCTCCCTTCGCCTATATGAAAATAGGACGATGGCCAGAATAGCAGATCACCTTCTTCCAAATGATAAACCTGGCTGCTGTTAACGAAGGCGTCATATTCTAGTGTACCCTCGTTTTCAGGCAGAAATATGTCTCCAACGGATTCGCCTGGCCACAAACGCATTGTGCGTGCACCTGACACCATAAACATAAGATTGTGCATATTGTCTCTATGCACGCCAAAATGAGTTTTTGAGTAGTTTCCGATAAACGCGTCGGTTCTAATCCTAGTGGTAGGTAGGTTTATATGCTGGAAAAGCATTCTTAATACTTGTCGGGTGGTATTCCAGATTGCTTCATGTTGTCCGTGCACCTGATCGATCATCATCCCGAACTTGCCATAGTCAGGTAGTTGGGTTAGTCGGGTAATGTAAGCGTCTAAATTCTGATCCTGTTCGTCGGGGAGCAGGTTGGCGAGCCCTGAATTTCTACGCCTATCATTAATAACTCGTGAGTGACGAGTTTGCTTATGCCGCATCGCTCCAAAACTGATCATTACCGCGATATTGTCGCTCAGTAAT
>JAVJHY010790127.1:0-17068 GCA_035593235.1 Phascolosoma agassizii | reverse complement strand
CAACCTTTAGGGTGATATCCCTTTCTGAGAAGTTCTGAGGTTCTCCATCGTCTCTGATAATTGACCACTGCTCAAAATCTTGGGATTGAAGCTTGGCTGGCGCTTTTAGATTCACCTCTGTTCCGGTGGAAACAGGCAAGAAATAGTCGGTGATCCCGCTATGGCCCGTACCGCTGGATACTTCGATCTTATCCAAAGGGAGTGAGGAAATGGTCAACAGGTTATCGGAAGCTAAGTAATTTGCAGAAACAAATTCAACACTATCTGTTTGAACTACTAGTTTTGTTACCTGTAATTCTTGATTTTTTTCTCCTACTCCGCCATCATTTATCGTCCAATTGATAAATTTGTATTGAATCCCCTCCATTTCTTGCTCAGAGGGCGCAAATAATTCGACAATTTCGTCTTTCCTTACCGCTGGCGAATAAGGCGAAATTCCAGGTTTAGTTCCCTGGATGTTGATTCCTTTTAAGTCCTTCGGAACATTGTTGTCAGAAGTTATGAACGTTGATTTTATTGTTAAACGTGGTGCATATACAGCGATTGCCTCGGACTCTTGAAACATACAAAATGAGACCATTCCGTCAACCGTCTTTTCCTTCTTGCCATTGATCTTCCAATGGTCCAGGTAATAAAAATTTCCATTATTCTTTTGTTCTTCCCGAGCACATAAGAAAATTTTCGAACTATCCTCAAGCTCTTCTTTATCGTAAGGAGTTTTTTTCTTAAAGTCGCAATTAGGGGGAATCGATTCATGCTGATCACCACAAGTCCCTTCAGTAAAAAGTCCCGTTTTTGGAGCAGTATCCTTTAGGGAAGTATAATTTACCGAAATTGGAACCGTATCGATTGGAGTCGATCGGACAGAAAGTGAGTAGGGCGGCTTGAGAAACATAATGTCATCTAGATAGACCGTTTTGCGTTTGCCATCCTCCTTTTCATCAACTCGAACCAAGAAAAATGCAATGCTGGTAATTCGGGTTAGATCGAAAGAGGATTTTGATGTACCCTCAATTCTACCGAAATCATTCTCTTCCACGTCCAGGGCGAGAAATACTCTAGAAAATTCATCCTTATTTATGCTTTTAAGGGTTACTTTCTCGTTAACCTCCTCATCAACTTGCTGAATCCACACACTATGCTGTCCGCCCGATAGCTTGCTATCTCCTATCGTAATTTGTACTACTAAGAAGGGCACGTCGTCGTCATTTTCACTTCTCAACCAATACGCAATATGCGTGAAATCGCTGACGTCTATCGATGAAACCTGTTGAAGATTTCGTCCTTTTTCGTCTAATGTGAGGGAGGGAGCGAAACGCTTTTCAATACCAATGAAATTATTCCGCATATCGGCATTATTTGGGCCACGAAATCCATCTTCGAGGGTTTGTAACACCGCAGAGAATGAGCCACCATGCACCGATGCGCGGTTTAGTGTAAAGGCTCCAAATTCTTCACCTATCCTTTGCCAGTGACCACCGGCAAAAAGGCCTTCCTCAAAAGTGTCGATTACTCCCTGCAGGATTACTATGCTGCTTTCGACGGGGCTCGGAGCTTGGCCTGCCGCCATGGCATTGCATCTATAGAATATAATTGCTAAAAAGAATAGAATTCGGATTAGTAAGCAAAATAATTTCAAATGTTGAACTAAGCATTTTCTAAGCATGCATACGTGAGTAATAATCTTAGCCCTATTTAACTCTACTTTGTTACTTTAAAATTTAAACTGTTGATTTGCATAGACTTACAATTTCTTGGCCGACTGCTTTCAATAAACCTGTAAGTAATTGCAAATCAATACTTTAAATCAAAAACCTTAGCTTAAAGTAACAAAGTAGAGTTAAGCACCAATCTGCATGGAGGATTTAAGAATTCTTACTCTTTCGTGTTTTATGGGTTTCGATTAACTCAATTTATTCGAAAAGCAATTAGTATTTCAATTTCAACAGATACATAAGCATGGTAAAAGATCAGGATCCAATTAGATTAATTCAAGTAAGGTAAAAGTGATCTTGTACATCTTCAACAAAAGTAGGATAGCTACCAAATATGCCCAAAAATTATAAAAAATACCTTTATCGTGCCCACATATTTGGATACGTAATTTTCAATGATTGACAATTTCCTGACAATCACTAAACCTTTCCAAAGATCATAAAATAGTTGAAATTTTTAAGCCTGGACATCCAGTTTCCTCCTGAATCTTATTCTTTTACTTTTGCCCGGATTTTAAACATTCCTGAATCGGAGGTTGCTATATAATCGAAGGAAGCAATTCCAGAATTGTTAATCGGTATTGTATGCGTCGGTGTGTCTGGCTCTGGATCATCTTTAGTACCGACAAAAAATTCAATTTCTTCATTGCCGGACAGATTCCCATTTTTGGCAGTGAGCCTTGCTGCAATTTTAATTGTCGTCGGGTCACTAAGTTTTGTAAATACTCTGTCCGTAAAAATCTCGAGAACACCGGTTTCAGCAAACTTAATGTCATCAATCAATATAGCATATTTCTCTTCTCGAGGATTATCCTGAGGTAGCATGATGATGTTAATAGCGGAGATTTCACTTAACAACGGTACTAAATCGCTGTGGCTTTCACTAATCTCTATGGCCGCACTAGTACGCTCAAATCCATTTCGCGCTGGTTCATTCACACTACCTATCAAACGCAATTTTATCGGTTCAAAAGGATTCAAAGGATCATCTATTTTGGTAGCGATAGTTTGGGTCCATGTACTTCCCGGCGGGAATCTATTCTTAACTTCAAAAGAAACTATTAAAGTATCTTGCAAAGCACCTTTCGTCAGAATATAGCTTCCATTTCTACCCTTATTCATGATATCGTTCCTCTTAGTTCGCCAAGTTTTGTCTTTGTCCACAACTATCACCTCTACTACCCCCTCAGGTAATGG
Source organism: Phascolosoma agassizii (assembly GCA_035593235.1). Classification (NCBI taxonomy): domain Eukaryota; kingdom Metazoa; phylum Annelida; class Sipuncula; order Phascolosomatiformes; family Phascolosomatidae; genus Phascolosoma; species Phascolosoma agassizii. The sequence goes on along the minus strand of JAVJHY010790127.1, from coordinate 14,156 downwards.
CTCAAACTCTTCATTAATTAGGTTAGCAATAGATAAAGGGACCTTGAGATTTTCTTCTAATTCCACCAAATCATCTAAAGGATCAGTAGTAAACAATTTATCTACAATTTTCTCTCCACCGTCCCCAATTCTGATTTGGAGTTTAACTGCAGGAAAAACAGTATCCTGGCCTTGCGGATCTATCTTTCTTTTAACAGAATACAGGATTGTATTAAATTCTTTTGCATCGATAGTATTGAATTGCTTTTCTTCTATCCCATCTATTTCCCCCTCAGGTGTAAATTTAAAAACTGTTGAAGGTGCAAATGATTTTTGCAAAAGTGCAAAATCGCTAATTCCTTTGTTATCAGTTACAAGAGAAACCGCGTCGGAACCACCAATTCCTTTTTCCGGTTCCAACTCTAAATTTACTCCTTCTCCAAATGCGCCAAAATTTCCTCCAGCACGTAATTCATGGTTGAAATTATCAACGAAATCTTGAAGAATAAATAAATTATCAGGGACCACTTCTTGAGCTAATACTGGAAAAATAGCCAAATAAATGGCAATAGCGGTTGCGTAGCATGGAATAATTAATGATGGCTTTCTCATTATAACCTCACTGTTTATTTAATTAAATGATTTGTTTTGAATGAGCTAAAATTCTTAAGACGCACATAATTATGGAATGGGAATTAAATAAGTTCCTAATTTTCAATTGCAAAAGTTATAAGGGGTTTTAAAATCCGATTGTCGGTAATTTAATATAAATCTGTGAGCATAAATCATACGAATTGATTAATATTTAATAGATTTAAAGCAAGCCAGTCTTATAAGATTTAAAGTGCTAATTCGGCCCCCGTAATTAGGAAGTTAGTTAATTTTTATTCCATAAGTGATTTGGTTATAAAAGTTGAAGTAAACCTAGACATAAACGGAAAAAATATGAGACAAAAATATTTCATGCAACAAATCGATTCTTTTTTTTGAGTAATGTAATCCGCATAATTCCGAAATCCAATTTTGATGGCAATGCAGATTAAGCATTATAAAACGAATTTCTTAGCCTTTATAAACATTGGTACTAATAGCGGACAACACATTTAGCAGATATTTCCCAATCACCCTGGTCGATTTCGGGATAGTGAGAATAGCCAATCTCAAGTGTCGGGATAAGGCGAATTGAGGAGAGAATGGGGTATTGTTCACCTAATCTAACTCTCGGCTGTGCTACCCAATCAGCTTCGACCCGCAACCTCGCATTAAACTGGGTATAGGAACCTGATTTTTCGCCAAGGCTGTAGCTGAGGGGGGTTCCAATCGACAGAAATTCTAATCCCTTGGTAAAGGTATTCTCATAGAGTTTGTATTTCATAACCCAAACCGGGTTGATTTCAAACCTGTGGACATCATATCTACCCTCAGCTGCACTATTTTCTTTGTCATCTATTTCAAGAGAAAAGAGGGCGTAATTGAAAAATATGTCCATATGTCCGCTTAAGATGCCTAAAAACTCGAGTGAAAATCGTGAAGCATAGTTCAACAGAGTAGATGCCGTTTGGAAATGTCTTTCAGATCGATTCAGGCCGATTTCGAAATGCGTTGAACTCCGACCTCTAAATCGTCCTGTGATGGCGTCTTTTCCCGGTTTTTTGTAAAACGAACGCCTCAGTGCAATCCTTTGCGAATTAAAGGTGTCGTCAAAGATTTTTCGATCCCCTTCTGTCCTATCAATGTCCCTGGAGTTTGCTCCCAAGGTAAGGCTGGTAGTCCTAAAAGGGGAAAAATAGGTAACTTTCGCTTCCAGATCAAGGTCAAGGTCATCGCTTTGTTCTTTGGTAACAAGCCTATTGGAAGCCAAAGGATCGGTTATCTCGATTTTTTGATTAAATAGTTCGGCTTCCAGGTGCAAATCAAAATGCGGGCATAGGTGGTAATTTTTTCCAACGATTAACGTTAGCCGCTGGAAATCGCCATCGTATGGTTCCAATGTATCCGGATTGTTTTCTGCCGCATCAATATCATTTTCTCTTTGCCAGGAAAAGCGAAAGTATGGAAGATGTTGATTTCGAAAACGAAGTGCCAGGAGATATTTTTCTATTAGCTTTGTTGTACGTCGTGGTTGCTTCTTCGGGATCAACCGTATTCTTCGTGCAGTTTCTTCTTTTGCTGAAGATTTATCTGCACGCATCTGTTCTTCCGTGAGTTTTGGATTATTTTTGATATTTTGTATTGTGTCTTCTTCATCCCTTTCTAAGAATTTTTCTGCTCTTAATTGTCTATCCAATAAAGTCATGGGATCAGACCGATTTACAGAGAGTTTTTGGTACTCAATTGAAGGCTCGAAATAAAGAGAGTATGAATCTTGTACATTTAGGGGTTGCAACAGCATTCCATCCTGCCCATCCCGGTGCCATATTTGAAGGGATCGTTTAAGCGATTTTTCAAAAATTGGCTCGTAATTTTCCGGATTTAATTCTAACAGTCTCTTTGCTTCAAAATATTGTTTACCCGCATACTCGTAAAGACCTCTATATCCCATATAAAAGTCCCCAAATATCCGGTAGGCCCAGGCCTTTTCTGGATGATCCCCATTTTGAGCGTCCTTAAAAAGTCGAAAAGCATAGCGGTGAAAACCGGTGTCACGTTCCGCGCCAGCCCCTCTTAGCAGGATATTAAGGCGTTCATGGCGGTTTTCTCTCTTTTCCGATGCCTTTAAGACTTCTTCGAATAACTGCTTTCCGAGTTGCTCGCTAAAGGTGATAGGATGTTTACAAGGTCTAGTTGCTTCGTTTTTGAACTCTTCCTCACCTGTGGAATCTGCTAATATTGTTTTGTATTTCCAGAGTACATTTTCCTCTTTATCATCCTTATTCGAGGCAGTTGTTTTAAAACAGAATAGGGAAAAACTGAATATAAATGGCATAAGCGCAAGAATCTTGGAACCATTCATGGACACTCTGACAATATTTTGAGTTAGGGCAGAAATTAATGCCGTCACTAGTCTCCCCGGATCTTTTTTAGCAGTGAATTTAGAAAAACAAGATTATCCTTGTATGGTATTGCATATATATTGCAACATTTAATACCATAAAATTGCCACAAAGCAAGTGTAGCCTTTTCCTTTATGCCAATCAAAAGGAAACATCCATACTTAGCATAAAAAAAGGTCCTCATAAAAATCCCTGAAACGACGTATTTATTGATTATTTCTTTCTTTTGGTATCCCAGGAAATGAATTTTCAAACGATTTCCAAGCTATTAATAGTCAAAATTGACGCATTCAGGAGAAGTTTATCTACACATCACGATCAGTATTTCGAAAATTTGAAGGAGATTCGATAGGTACTAAATTGCAGCGATTTTCAACAAAAAGTTTTGGATTGATATATAGTTTTTCATTTAAATAATTGCACAGTTTGCATACCCCCATCATTATCTTAATCTCCTAGAAACAAGTGATTAAGATTACGATTAAGAGTAAGATTAAGAATCTAACGATGCGCAATTTAATTTCTGAAAATCTATATGTATTAATATGGAAAGGAATTAAATTTTTATACGCGGGGGTGAGGTCCATATCAACATCATGACCGTTTATTCAATACCTAGGGTGGTTACCCCAGGCTAAATAATGAATCCCCTTCAAAAAACCTGCATTTTTGAGAATCAAAATGCGGCTATTATTGCACATCTTTGACGGGCAATTTTTATATAATTAAAATCGGTAATTATAGGGCAAAGTTGATTCGTAACTCTTTGAGATAATGCCAAGCTCAATTCTTCAATAAGGTAGCATATAAAGAATGAAAAGGATTCCGGCTCCATTTATTTTATAAAAAAATAGCTTGGCCTCTTTAGGCTGAGTAGAGGTCCGATCGGCCTTGAATTCCGCGGTAGTTGGTCCCGAAAATTCATTTCCAAAGTTAGTCAAGAAAAAATGGATCCGTACCGAATAAAAACCGATTCTTGTTTTCAAAAATTTTGTTGGAAAAGTCGATGTCTGATAATGAAATTTGCATGCGTAAAAACTTTGCCATGCCTCAAGGTTTTACAAAGGAGATATCCTATTCTTCGGCTAATATTTTTTATAAGCAGCATATTGTTTTTTTGTCCGTTGCAGAGTTATTCATCTGTGAAGGATACCTGCGCTAAAATTTTCATAAATGGCATTTCTGTCGCCTCCAGATCCGAACTTTTTAATGGGAAAAATTACCCTGTTTTTATTCGTGCTAGTGAACCCTGCGTAATTGAAGTAATACTGGGTCCAGAACAAAAAGTAAGCTGGGAAAGTGACGACGTAGTATTGAGTTCTACAGACGATAAAAAAGTGAGCTTTACGCCAAAAAAGGAAGGTCTTGTAGAAATTTATTGTACTTTTGAGAATGGCTCAAATAGTGAGATATGTAAGAAAAAATTGATTTTTGAAGTGGTTAAATTTTTGGTAACGATAGATAACGTTGAAGTACCTCGGATAATCCATTATAGAGAATCAGAAAAAGAAAAATATATGAATACCTTAAGAAGTGAACTTGATGGAATATTGGATATCAATCCTGGAGGAACTTTTCCCCGTAATGACAATAAAATGGATGTTTTAGATCTCTTCGTAATACGCGCTGGAGAAACGGTCAATGTGGAAGCAAAGACTACATTTATGGAACCAAGAAATGACGAATTCGATGAAGCTATTCAAGAATTCGAAATAGCAAATAACAAATTTGTAGAGGAAGAGAAAGAATTTGAAAAGGCTGCTAATAAGTTTAAGAAAATTAAGGAAATAATCGTAAATGGAAATAAAGAAGGGAATAACATAATAGGAGAAATAGAGAACGCTAAAGTCGAATTTTGCGAGACCAAGAACAGGTTTGTGAGCACAATGAATGCATTTACGATGGTAAAGGATGAGTTCCTGGAAATCACAAAAATAATTGGACAACCTAAGCCTGAACTCAAAGGGCGAATCTCTTGGAAAAGTGAGGACGGATTAGTTAAACCCAAGAATTCATTTCGGACAAGTTTTTTGCCAAATAAGGCTGGAGAGGCGAAAATTCATGTTGAAATAAGTAATAACAAGAATGATGTGCTATTCAAGGATGATATTCTTTTTGAGGTAATACCTTCACCTCCAAGCTTGGATATCCTAAAAGTAGATAAAAATGGTGAAGAATTTACGATCAATGGTAGGGTCTCAAACTTTGAACCCGGGAAGAATACAAAATATCATTTATTTGTCTATCAAAACACCGATACAGACGAATTGATTCCAGCCACATTGAAGCCACCTTATCAACGGTGGTTACCCCATGAAAAGAAGGGTAGTAATTCACCGGGTTATGAATTTGAAATATCTGTTCCACAGTCGCCACTGCCTGTCAACAGGTTAAAGGTTGTTCTTTTTGAATCTCCGAGTAACCCACTGGACAATCTTAAGCCGAAGATGAAAGGCTTAAAGAATGCCCTTTCTAACCAACTTAAATTGGATTTTGGCAAGATTAATCCTCCCTCTCAAGAACCAATAAAATCAGCCCCTCTTCATCAACTTTTAGAGGATGATTTACCACAGGAATATGGACAAATCAAGGATCGTTTGAATTCCAGATATAGAAAGATCAAAAGGACAGGAGAGGATGTCGATGACCCGCGACTTCCCAAATGGCAAAGGATACAGGACGAACGTGAGGAAAATCGAACACTTGTGGCCTTCGACTTTTCGAATCTAGCTCCCTCTGAAGATAAAATGCGTTTCATCTTAAATCTTTTGGACAATGGTGAAAACGCCAGTGACCTTTCACAAAAGAAGAAATCAGAAAATTTATCCGATCAAGATGATTTAGAAGATGTATTTCGAATCCGGATGTCATCCGTGGATCCTCAGATAAGATTTCTTCTTACCATGTTTTCAGATTCTCCTGTTGGAATTAGAAAACCCAATTTATGCCTCATAAAAAACCCAAAAGTGGAAGCACGTCTAATACGAAGTTATTTTGATCGTGACCAGTGCTATTTATATGACCAGGCACTAGCAGTTATATGTTTTATTCATGCCGGGATGCGCAATGCAGCAGAAAGTATCTTAAATGCTCTCAATGAGCTGCAAATACCTCGCGAAGCATGTCTATCTCCCGAAGAAATTCTACCTCCCGAAGAATCTGAAATTCGAAGATATGGTTCCTGGTACTTTGCCTTCAATCCTGACGGCACAACCGATTATGATGCATCAACGTTTTTTGCTAATTCCGTCCCCAAGTATAAAGAAAAGACGGCTGATCTACTCATTTATGAATCTGATTTTAATTGGAGGAAAATTTATAAAAAATTTACAGATTTTAGAAATATGCAAAAGGGATCAATCTTACCTGATGGCAAAGTTTTTTTACAAACAGTTCCTACGGATGACTATCGACCAACCGGAGCGATTGTGTGGGTGGGGATGGCCCTCAATTATTATCACCTCAAATATTTCAACAATAATAATTTTTTGCAATCAGACTATTATGCCATGACGCTGAATCTTTTGAAGTTTTTATGTGATATTAGTAGAGAATATACGCCAGCAGAAAGAAGTAGTGAGGAGAAATGTCTAGGGAAGAAAAATGAAAATGTAACGAAAATAAAGCCAGATAAATCCCATTCAACCGGGAACCTAAATCCAAAGGCTGTTATGCACAGCTCAAGTCGTTTTTATTCCATGACCTGGGATCAAACCCAATCCCTAACCCTCGAGCATAATTTAGATTTTTATTCCTTTCTTCAAATATTTTCTCAGTATTTTGCCGCATGCGTAGGCCCAGAAGTTTCTAAACGCGTTTGCGATAACCCGGATCCGGAGGAACTCAGAAGAAGGCTCTCGATAACTACGAGCCAAGTTCGAAAATTTATTTTTGAGTTATGGAGGGATGATAAGAAAGTTTTTTCTCCGGGCCGTAACCTTAAAACAAAAAAAATTAACAAAGATGACATCTACCTGGACACCCAAAGCTGGACATATCTTACCCTGGACGGAAGGCAGCTAAGCATAGAAGAAAGGAAGATATTATATCATGGGTTATGCAAGAATTTTGATTACTTTTTCACACCCGCCGGATATACACGATATCAAAAGAAAAAGAAGCAGGGGATTGCAGGATTTTTTGATGGGCATAAGGAAGGGAGTCTGCACGACTTCGCATGGACGGAAGGTACCCTAGGAATGATTATGGCGATGAAGAAGTTTGAGGAAGATATTGCGAATTTACCTAACGACGAAATTGAAGAGTTAAACAGCCTTTCGGAAACTTGCGAATTAGAACGTCAGCCAGATTCATCAATTAAAATGATTTGTACCCGCTTTGGCCTAAGTTATGACGTTGACAAACTCCTGAATGAAATGAACGAATTAGCCATTAATTCCCCAAACCACTGCAACAAGGAAAGGGGGGAATCAATAAATGAAACCGAAAGCCATTGCTTACAAGCCTTGGGGGGAATACCATACACAACATTTTCCACTGATGAAGAAATGGCGGAATCGCTGAGCGTGGCAGGAACAACCTGGCTCTACCTGCTCAATAATGGATTAAATCCCTTTCGCCCTCAGGATCCGGATCTACCTTTTCATTCTTGCATTATTCAAAAAGACGAATAAATAATTTAACGAGAGTCTCTTAATTCTTTAATAATCTTGCGAATACCTTGATTAACGTTTAGCCAGGCTTCATCTTCATTCTCCCAAACCGACACGGGATTACCTCCTGTCGGCAAAGCCTGTAGGCGACCAAGAGGCAGCTCCTTCCAATTGGAAGGACGAATAATTACTGGAATCACTTTTGCCTTGCCCTCCTTATGCAGTTCCAGTGCCCGGGACATCTCCACGTCACGGCAATACTCTGAGGCGAGAAAATCAGGGCTAATTAAAAAAAGAATTATACCCGCATCTTCTAAATTACGTTTTATCTCCTTATCCCAACTGTCTCCTGGATCAATCCTCTGATCACACCAGCTTTTAATTAATCCGTCAAGACGGAGCTGTTGTAGTTCGACTTCAAGCCTAGCCCTAGATTTTTTGTCATTATGTGAATAACTGCAGAATAACTTTGTTATTGTTTGAGGATTTTTATTTGGATCTTTTTCAGGATATGGATAAGTGTCACGAAACCACTGTTGAAATATAGAGCCTGATACTCTGGGATATCGTAAATCTTCCTCATCTATAACTCCATGATAACTCAATTTATTCAAGGCTTCTTCAACTCTACCTTTGTTTATTTTCTTTGAATTCGGCTTTCGGGACTTGAGTTCATGATAGATTTCATCTACATCCAATGGACCTCGCCCATTGTCAGCTAAGCATGAATACACATCTTTTTCCATGCTTCCAAATGTTTTTACCCAATGCTTAAAGTCGTCGCGCTCACGGACAAATTCTCTACCTGTTTTCTCAATTTCCCCTGTACTAAGCGCATTTTTATTCCTCCAAAGTTTTTCCAAAAGCCACTGCAACAAATAGGGATGCCTCCCCGTAAGGTCATAAATTAACGATTTTAAATAAGGAGCAATACTTGGTGAAAATCCATTTTTGGCATAAATAAGTTGGTCTGCTTCTGTTTCTAACAGAATCCGTAAATATCGTTTGGAAAGAATGTTTAGGGGAGACGCTGCTCCCAGTGTGATTTCAGTTAAAGAAGTAACACCGGCAACAACGAGCCGAAAGTGGTCACAATAGGTGAAATCGGTAAGTAAATGGCGAATATTATGAAAAAATGTCCTGTCCGGGAGCTCTTCAATGGCTCTATCTGTTTCGTCAATCGCCAAAATTACCAACCAGCGAGTTCCATAGTAATCTTCCAGCTTTGGAGTAATAATTTCGAGTTGCCTGCGAAATTCTTGGTAAATATTAGGCGACTCCTCTGCGGTCCACAAAACGTCCTCCAAGTCCTTGGTTATCAGTTGAAATATTTCCTGAAATAGGGTTTTTGTGGTTAAAAGACCAAATTCCTGGAGACTAAAATATCGGTATATCGAGTTGTAACCTGGAATCTCCTCATTGTTTACATCTTTTTCTAATTGTTGAAGAATAGAGGTTTTGCCAATCCGTCTTCCACCAACAATGGCAAAGGAACGACCGTTTTGGAAGTCGCTCAGAATTTCTCCCCGCATTTCGCCATACCCGACAAAAATTTTGCTTCGAACACAATTATATGGATTGTTAATTATCAAGATATCTTTCCCTTTAACCAGTTCCTAAAAAAATCAGAACTAATCACTAAGTGATCGTTCTTCTCAACGACCAAACCAAAATTTTCAAGGCTAGTAAATCCATTCTTTATAGAACTCATTGAGTCTACTGAATCCAATGCTTGTATCTTTTCCTTTTGACACAGAAGACGAAGGGCGTCTTTCTCATTGGTCGTAAGGAATTTCCAAATACTCTCTAAATAATAATTCCCAAGATCATTTTTTCGCCAGGTAGTCTTAATATATGTGGCCACCTCATCGACTTGAAGCATATCTATCGATTTCCTTTTTCCCTTTTCGGTGATTAAGCTTGCAAACATGCGAGTAATAAGGGGATGACCTCCACAGTAAAAAAAGACTCTCTTTACGGCCTCGGTACTCCATTTAATGCTCTTCCAATGGCCAATCTCAATTACCATCTTTTCACTATCGCGAAAACCTAAATAGCCTAGATGAACCTCTTTAAAAGCTTGAAACATTGGATTATCTAAAGGAGTCTCAAAGCAGAGACTATTTCGGTTGATATATGGGCGATAGGATATTACCGCCAATACGATGCAATGAACTCTCTGGGACAACCCTCGGAGCGAACGAAATAGCCGTATATATTCTGTCATTTTTTTATCGTAATTATTTCCCTTAATATGCGGGTACAAAACGTCTACTTCATCGAATATCATAATAAACGGACTTTTATTTCCTTGGTTACTCCAAGTATTCCAAAGATCTAATATTTTTTCCTGAAAAACCTCTTGCGAATAACCCTTCAGGTGGGAATGTTCGTCGTTCTCTCCTGTCAGGCGAAGTTTTGTTTGGAGAACTTCAATTATTTTAGAAAAGTAGATCTGCGCATCACAGTCCTCGCCAAAGGCTTGGCAATCCAAATATACAGTTGGGGTCGCTACATATCGTTGACTAAAGATATTCATGAGGGATGTTTTCCCGACCTTCCGTAAACCAAAAATAATAATATGCTGGCCCTGAGCAAGATCTATCGATATTTCTTTTAATAGATCACTTCTTCCAAAAAACCATACGGGATCGTCGATCGGTACTCTTGTGTCATAGGGATCGGTCCTGGCTTCATATGGTGCCCTAAGATCATAAAGTACTCTTTTACAATCTTCACCCGTGGAAATAGCTTTTTCCAGCCGAGAAGAAAGCAACGGGATCGCATCACAATTAAGATCTCGTTGTATGGCATGCAAAATTTCGGTTGGAGGAACCCTGCCTTTATAAATTAAGTACACCTTGGAGCCCTCTTGGGGAGTCCATTTAAGTTTTTGAATCATAGCCCAGAGGGAATCCACTGAGGTTGCCTTCTTCGATTTCCATAGAATCACTAGGTCTGTGAGGTTTAAGTCTTCGCGACTCAAAACAAAAAAATACCTGGAATGTTTTTTTAAGCTGTAAACGTTTAACTGTCGAAAAAACTTTTTACCGATTTCCATGGGATCAAACCGGATCCGTTTTAACCTGAAATTTATCAATAGCGCTGCAATAAACGTAAGGGTAACCGAAAGAGCTAGCCATTTCTTATAAATGGGAATGTTATCCCACCACCTGTCAAATTTTTTGGGGGACATTGTAGGCCGTGGTTCAGTTTCAAGTTTAATTCTTAAATTACCTATGGAAAGCAATTTATCCTCATAATACTTTAGGGGATAAATTGATTCTAACCTATTGCCAAACCGGATGGCACCATAGACATTGCCCTGGAAAGAAGAGCCATAAACGAGTTTTTCGGGATGATAAGCGATCCAATCATTTTCATCAAAAACATAGAAGGATACTTCAAGATTCTTGAACTCGTTCTCGTCAGGTTCTACTGATTTTACTGACCAGATTTGTACAACACCCTCCTCGCTAGCGACGGCGAGCCTATCAGGCTCCACAGGATGAAAAACAACGGAAGTTACTGCTTTCTTAGGGCTAGATAGGGTAAAGACTTTTCCGGTTTGCCAACGCCAAATCTTTACCGTAGTATCCTCACTTCCAGAGGCTATAAGTTGACCCGTAGGATTAAAATCAACCGAATTTACCGTCTTCTCATGCTCCTCCATCTTTTTAATCAACTGATTCTCATTCAAGTCCCATAGCTTAACTAATCTATCCTCTCCACCGGAAACCAGATATGTCTTCTCCTCCTCTTTGTTCTGATAAAATGATAGACTCAACACTTTACCAGTATGAGCCTTATCGATCTTTAATTTTGGGTCTGGAACTACAAGAGGCAGATGTTCTGTAACAGAACTATCGTCTTCTGTGCACCTAACATCCTCAATATTCCAGACAAAAATGTTGCCGTCTGCAAGGCCGGTCGCTAAATATTTATCATCATGGCTAACCCGCACTGAATAAATTGCACTGGACTTGGAAGGGAATGAGTAACATTCGTTTTTTTCGTCAACATTCCAAAGCACAACTTTGCTATCTTCTGTACCAAAGGCTAACCAGTTCTTACCTGTTTGGCTATAAGAAATTGATTTTCCTTTACCAGCATCCGCGTCTGATATAAACGCTTGATCCGCTCCAGTCGATGTGTCCCAAATTATGACCTGATTACCATCGATTCCGGTGGCTAACTTTTTTCCGTCAGGACGATATGCTAAGGAATACCCCTCCTGTATAGTTCGAATAGTTCGAATATTTTTAAATTGTTCTACATCCCAGAGGTTCAACGATTTTCCCTGCACCAATGAGGCAAGAATATTCCCATCGCGCGAAAAAGATAACGCGACAGGAACTCTGCTTACGGGAGCTGTCAAAGATCGAATGAATTTGCCAGAATGAGGATTCCAAATCTCTATATTCCGATCATAGCCTGCTGTTGCAAGCCTCTTTCCATCTTTTCCAAAAACAACAGATCGCACTCCTTCACTATGCCCTGTAAGCGTATGCACACACCTCCAATCTCTTTTTTTCTCCCAAATACGGACACTCTTGTCCTCGCTACCCGAGGCCAGAAATTCCCCATCAGGACTAAAGGCAACGGATTGGACAACGTGGGTATGGCAATCTTCATCCACCTCTTTTGAAACGGAGGCAGGATCACATCCTGGTAAGGTTTTCAAAAAAGTAAAGTCTGTTGTGTCCCAAAGGTGAACAGAACGGTCATTTCCTCCTGCAGCTAATAAAAGTCCGTCTGGACTGAAGGCTAGGCATGTAAATCCTTTTAATCTCCTAGCTGTACTAGAAGGAAGATCTTCGCCAGTTTTAGTATGTTCGATTTTCTGATTGACTGTGTTCCATATTATAATGCTATCATCTTCCCGAGCTGATGCCATATACTCACTCATTGGGCTAAAAACAACTGAAAGAATGGGCTTATTATTTTCTTTGCTGTGGCTATATTCATCATATTCTTTCTTATTTTCAAAATCCCAAACACGGACAAGATAATTGTCTCCCGCATATGCTACCAGCCTACCATCCGAACTGAATGCGACAGAATAAACCGATGGCAGAGGTTTTCCCAGATCATTTTCCTTATCTGATTTGAGATCAATACGATATTCTGAATCAATTTCATTCCCAGAACTGACATCATAAAATCGTACTTTCCCATTCCTCCCCCCAACAGCAATAGTATTGCCGTCTGGACTAAAGGCAACGCAATAAGAAAAATCGTCGTTAAAGAAGGTCCTTATTGGCTTTCCCGATTTTAAGTCCCAAATTTTTACGGTGTAATCATAGCTGGCAGAGGCCAATAACTTTCCATCCGGGCTGTAGGCGACCTGGCGAATTCCGTTAGAATGCCCTAGCTGCAAAAAGATCTCGGCTGACTCTTGTTTCCCTGAATAGATATTCGAGACAAAGAACAAGAACGAGATGGGAAGTAAAATTGATTTTATGGATGCATTCATGTTGGCCGCCTACCCTCGGTCGTCATTTGGAGCATATAAGGTTTGATGTCTAGAATAAGAAAGGATGCAAATTCGGAGGAAAGTTGTTTTCTGAATTTCTATTGTCTTCTAAATCCCACCGGCCTTTTTGGAGGTAGAGTTCAAGAACACTTGTACCTATCCTCGTTGCCAAAACTCATGGCTGTGGGCAATTGGAACCGTGAAGAGCACAATTTGAAAAATTACACCAATTCTTATTTCCGATTGATTTTAAAATTTAGTCTCACAAAATCGGCTAACGCCAACCAAATCCAAGGAAATTTTCCGATCTCCTATTTTCTTTGCTTGTGGGTTAGGCTGTAGTTACATAAACGAAATGACCGAAGGTAGCGGATTCATACCTTTGATCCTTCTTATTTATTTGCCTATATCCTAATCATGTCAGTCACCCTTACTTGGGAAGTTGGTACCTCCAAAGTCTTTTGTATCTTCAGGCTCTTTTATGAAACTTGAACTGAAATTGTCATATATCCACGGCCAAGTTTCCTCTTGAAAGAAATGTGAAAATGAGAATCACGCTGTGATTGCTGCAGTAATTTCAGTTGCTTCTTTACCCTTCTATAAATCCCTTTTCATAAATGGCGAAATCAGTGGTTAAAACTAAAATTGAGCCGGCGGAACAACCTCCATTAAACTTGCCTGATCTAACCCAACCATATTAATATATACGATCTTCAAAACAAAATGGGTCACGAACTAAAAAAGAAATAAAATGGAAGTCTGGAAAACAACTCCTTAACGGGATCGCCGGTGGATCCGTATATTGCATTTTACAAATCAGTTAGGACGTGACCATCTTGGTTGCTAAAGCCAAACAAAAACCAGGATGGCTGCCCCTTGGCTGGGTTAACCGGATTTGGCCAAAACCGTTTCGTTCCAATATAAAGTGATGACGGTCTTGTTGCCATGCAGCTAAGCTCTATCTGGGTCATCGGTTACTATTGATGCTGAGGGAAAACCCTTATCTGAAAATTGTAGAGCGCTTGGATGAAGCAACGGTGTCTGTGTTTTCGGTTTTATGTAGCCGGACAATGCCTCTGTGAAGACTGCTATTAG
>JAVJHY010789076.1:0-17071 GCA_035593235.1 Phascolosoma agassizii | reverse complement strand
CATGATCTGCGCGTCGCTATATCGTCCCATCTTCATCAAAAATCTCCTCAGATACCTTGCCGAGAAAATTCTACTTTCAAATCCTATTAATTTCAGGGGGGATTACCCTGACAGTATACAGGTACCGGGTGAAGATAAAGCACAGCTTGAGAAGCTGCGCCTGGCAATGTTTAGCGGTCTTAGCCCCAGTGGCGCGCTAGAAATTCAACTGGTGGAAAGGGCTACCAGTCTTATTTGGCGCATGCGGCGGATACAGGACTTCAAGGCCGCGCTATTTGAATGGGCGGTTCATTACCAAGCAGAGCTCTATGATCGCAATCCAGATGAGATGGATAACGTTTGTGACCTGCAAAATAATGTAAATGATGTATCTGAAGGCAACAATCGGGAACACAGCAACCTTAAGGGAAAACTCAAAGTTGGGCGAATGCTCGAGGCAATACCCTACCTCCTCGTACTCGACGGACCGTCAATGGGTAAAACCAAAATCATAGAAGAGGAGCAAGCAGCATGAACCTGGGCCGACAAATGTTACCACACCGGCTTGACGAATGGTCACGCCACTGACATCAACGAACTCATCCAATGGTGCTGCCGGTCTGGTGGCCGGATACTCCGGAATCGGTGGTCGGATGTCATCGAAACAGGTGACCGGATGCGCCGGAATAGGCAGCTAAAGGCGATGTGTTCAAGGACACCCCATCGGGGACTCTAAATGAGGCATGTTGCAGCGTCATACTGCACGGAAGGAACTGACAGTGCACTCTAGTTTAGAATCGTGGTCGCGTTTGGTAGGTCCATATGGCGGAAGCACCGGTCCCCGCCTCATCTATGCCTATGCCGGCATGTTCGAAGGAATTGATCTGGAAGGGAAGTCGGTTCTGGACATCGGTGGTGGTGTCGGTCTGGCCGCAACCTATGCCCTTGCCCGCGGCGCTGCACGAGCAACGCTGATTGAGCCCGAAGGGGCAGGCAGTAGCAGCGTGCTCAACAACGCGCATAAACTACGCGAGGATCTCGGAGTAAGCGATCGCCTGACGATACTGCCGAATACCCTGCAGGAGTATGATGGGAAGGGCGCCCCTTTTGACGTTGCGGTCCTGGAGGCGTCAATCAACCATATTGATGAAGATGCGGTGATCGGATTGCTGGAAAGTGAGGAAGCGAGAAATCGCTATCTTGCGATTATAGGCGAACTCGGCTCACTTCTAAAACCGGGTGCAGCCATTGTGGTGTCTGACTGCGGGCGCCGCAACTTCTTTGGTGATCTCGGTGTCCGCAATCCATTCGCACCCTCTATTGAGTGGCACAAACACCAACAGCCCAAAACATGGATCGAGCTGTTTAGGCAATGCGGTTTCTCCAACTCCAAAGTCCGCTGGGGTAAACATACAACTCTCGGTCCGATGGGCCGTTATCTGCTCGGCAACCCGTTAGCCTTTTATTTTCTCAGCAGCTATTTCATATTGACCATGCGTTACGATGGCAGGCCAGCACGCTGAATCACCTCGTCCCAGACCTTAAGCGCCATCTCTGGAGCGAACACAGCGACACGCCTCTGTGCGGCCTCTCCCAGCTTGCGGGCTAATGCAGGATCCTCTACCAACCGCTCAAGTGCAATAGCCAGGGACGACACATCTTCCACTGGCACAACCAGCCCCGTGACGTCGTTTTCGACAAGCTCCAACGGGCCAGGTGAAGCATCGGATACGATACAGGGCATGGCGCAAGACATCGCCTCCAGCAGCGCATTGGGCATGCCCTCGTGACGCGAGGGAAGTGTAAAGATACGAGCGGCCCGGAGCCAGGGATAAGGATCGTCAATATCGCCAATCCACTTGACAGAACCGGCTATACCAAGTTCCGACGCCAGCGAACGCAGCGTCTTCTCGTCGGGTCCTTCACCGATGAAGACAAGCCGCCAGAGTGGATGTCGAGCATTGAGTTTGGCGAAAGCACGCAGCAATATGTCCGGTGCCTTGACGTGATGCAGACGCCCTACCGCCACCACGGCTGGTGCATCGAGCGGGGCAAGTTCAACCGATCGCGATGGAGCCAGAGGATTGGGCACAAATGTCAAACGGTCACCAGGTACGAATGCCCGCAACGCGGAAAGTGCCCCTTGACTGTTTGCCGTCACGACCTCGGCGCGTCTGTAGGCAAAATACCGGAGCAACCGCCAAGCCCTAGAGAGAGACTGACGCTGTGGGTCGCTGCGCTCGCAAACGACAACGCGTACTCCCAATCCGGTGCAGGCCAGGACCGTCAATATATTCGTGACAGCTATGAAACTGATGATGACCGGTGATCCGCTTGCTGCGAAGGCCCGGCGGAGCCACATCATGCGGCGTAAATTGGCGAGCATTCCAACAAAAATGTTTGCTGATGCTCCCACCCCGCCAATTACATCGCGTGGGATGTCCGCAGGCACCGCAAAGGCATCTTTCTCGGGACCTTCGAAGGTGACGAGATGCAAGCGCCGGCCATTTCGGTGCCATGCCTCAATGAGCTGCACTGCAACGCGCTGAGCACCACCCCGGCCAAACCCATCGATAACAAGCAACAGCGGCGGTCCACCTGAGGATGGTCCACTCAGGGCAGGGTTACTATTCACGTTATCTGATCCACATATGTGTTGGGCTTGCATATGATCCAGCCCCGATCGGAAGCCAGACTTTAAATTATGTCTAACGCCATACCTGCCCTATCTAATCGAGGGCGAAATTCACAATCGTTTCAGCCCGCCGCCGCCAGCTATACTTAGTTTCGAAGTCCAGCAACGCAGTACTGCCGAGAGATTTTCTTAAATCAGGATAATCGATCAGTCGCTGCAGTGCTGTCGCCCATGCGTCAACCGAGTGTGACGGGACCATTATACAATTTTCATCGGCACGCAGAACTTCATGCAAGACAGGCAGGTCCGAAGCAATAAATGGTTTGCCCGCTGCCATGTATTCGAATATTTTCAGCGGTGACATCCAACTGCTGGTTATATTGCCCCCTGGGATACCGGTGTCACTTTGATAGGGAGCCAGCAGAATGTCACAGCCCAGACGCAATGCAGCTGTCTTGGCCGGTGGAACATGGCCTACAAAATTTAGGTTTTTCAGATCGGTAGACTTTTTTCGCCAATACGCGATGTCTTCTTCGAAACCGCCGATCAGGTGAAAATCCGCATCCGGCAACCTGCGAGCGAGTTCTATAATCAATTCGATTCCCCGCCCCTCGTAAAGATGGCCGACATAACCAATCTGCGGTTGGCCAATTCGTCCTAGTCTTGCCGGTGTGATACCCGCCACTGGATTGGCTCCATCGTGGGCGACCAAAAATTGTTCACGCGGCCAGGTGGTTTCGTTCAGCAAGATATCGCGCAAGTTGTTGGAAATGGTAACAACCGCCCGAAACGCGCGCCGACCCAATGCCAATCGGATCAAAGCGGCGTCTACACCAGAAATATGTTTCAACGGCTGGTGGGTCTCGAAGACGGTTGGCACGCCAAACAGGGCAGCCAGTGCACAAGCCTTCGGATTGCGGCCGATCACCAACTCGCAGTGCCCGATGCGACGCCCCAGCGCAATCGATAAGGCTCCAACAGTGGAACGTGCGGGCATCGTCCATTCTGGAATGGGTGTAAATCGAACGTTAGGCGGCACACCGTAATGCATCGCCAATGCCTCATCGTCTGGCAGCGAATGATCGCCTTCCAGCGGCCTTAGATAGGCATACAATGTGACCTCGTGCCCCAGTTCCGCCAATGCGGAAGCCATATTTACAACATGCACCGAGTTTGCCCGCTTAGACGGGACGATTGAATTTGAAAAATAGGCTATTTGCATACGTAATTACTCGATCAGTAACTGCGCCCGAAACGATCAGACGTGTGGGCTCTCGCTCTATTTCACTCAAATTGAAAAGGCAGCCTGGCCTCAAAAGAGAGACGTTGTGGTCCCACCGAAACCAATTTCGAACAATAGGGTTTTCAAACCAAGAGTTCGCTGCAAGGCGTCGTGGTCGGGGTGGCAGAGAAGAAGAAAACCATTGCCGCCCGCACCTAGAAGTTTTCCGCCTGTGGCACCATTCCTCATTGCACAATCGTAGACCTCGTCAACGGTATCCGTGGTAATCCCGCTGACAATCTCCCGCTTCAACTGCCAGGCCTCGTGCAGCAACGGACCCACTAGATCGGCATGCCCAGCTTCCAGCTCATTTCTCAATACATCGACCGACTCGACCATACGCCCGATCAATTGGCTCTTTTGACCTCTATTGTCAGTCGAGCTTTGTCGCTTCAAAAGGTGCCCAGCATCACGTGTTCCGCCGATATAGTAGAACCGTAAGCAGGATTGCAGCTTTTCTACCGTCCTCCCCTGAATTTTTACCGGCTCAATTGTGACCGTCCCATCGGTCTGGAACCGAAATATGTTGAGCCCACCAATTGCCGCCGCATACTGATCCTGCTTTCCAATTGGAGAACGGAGTTTATTGATCTCAATATCGCAGGCCTGTTCGGCAAGTTCCCACTTCGGAAATGTCGCGCCTGTATGTGAATAAAGTGCATTCAGCAGACCAACCGTGAAACTGCTTGACGACCCCAGACCTGTACCTGCGGGAACATCGGCAATTGAAGCTATTTCCATGCCCGTATCGAGCGGGATTGCCTCCAGGCATGCTCGTATAAGCGGATGGCGAATGGCGCCAATGCTGTCAACGTCTTCCAGCTCGGAGTATTTCAACCGAAACCGCTTGTCCCCAAAGAAGGGATGAATGATGATGTACATATACTGCGCGATCGCCGTGCTGATAACAGCACCGCCATGACGCTCGAAATACCAGGGTAGATCACTACCACCCCCGAGGAAGCTGGCGCGAAGGGGGGTACGGCTGACAATCACGGCAAACCTGCGGCAGAATTTTTCATGGCTGACTGGCGTTCAACTTTCGGTATCAGGCAGCCCTATGAACGGGCGGCTCGTTCGATACGGTAAAGCGTCCTGGTCCTCTGAAAAATGGGCGCGAAACTTTCCCAACCCTGTTTTTTGAACCAGTCGATCCACCATGCCTCAGGATCTTCAACGTTACGGTCCGGTAGTTTGTCGCGGTAGGCCTTCCCGCTATCGCGAGCAAATGGCACTTCGAAAAACAGGGTCTGCCTCGTATTGGCCAGTATCTGTGACAGCATATCAAGTGCAATCATTCCGCCATGCATCCGGGCCCAATGGTGAAACACCGACATACAGATGACAAAATCACTTGTAGGAAGCAATTGGACATTGTCCGGCGTGACATGGACATTGACCGGAATGACGTTGCCCCCGGGGAACTTCCGTTTTGCCGCGAGGAACACTTGAAAGATGGTATCGCTACCCTCTATTCCATACATAAGTCTGCCCGTTTCTGCGAGACTGAAGACATAAAACCCGTTGTTGCAGCCGATATCGACCCCGACCCTGGCGTCAGCGCTAATATTATCGCAAATCGCATCCAACCGGCCTTTGATGCGGTCGGATTGGTCATTGACCGCAATCGAAAGATGGGGCAGCGGCTGATATTGTTTGACCCAGCCGGCACGATGAAACAATGCCGTAAGCGCCAAAGGAATTCTGGTCGATAACAACGAGATCAACCGATCAAACATAGAGTGCATCCGCATCGTGCTACCAATCAGAGTTTGTTGCAATGCCAGTCATAGAGCGGTCACCAGCAATCTACGACAAAAGAGTTTCAAGGTCCGCAATGGCCGCTTGCGCCAACCGCCGCCGCGCCGGCTGGTTCGCCATCGCGCTCCCGGAGGATTTCGACCTGATGACCTGAAGGATCCTTGCAAGCTTGGACCAACTGCGGAAGGCTTTCACGCCGCTGATTGCATCGTCAATATGGTCGAACAGCTCATCCGCAAGCGGCTTGTCCAGTTTCGCCGCCATCTTTTCAAGATTGATAATCATCGGTTCCTGCCCGACGATACCCATGAGGTCGATATAGAAAATCTTCCCGTCGCGAAATCGCAGAAAATTTTTCGGGCTGACGTCACCGAAAGTTCGGCCAACCCAAATATTATCCGGACAATCAACCTGGTCCAAATACCTCGAGACCGCCTCATTTAGGTCGGCCGAAATCAGGCAATCGACCGAAAGATTCCCGGCCATCTGCCGCAGGCGTTCCCTTGTCAGGTGATTCGGGACTTCATCCATACGCCGATAGGTCTGCAGAAGGCAGGCCGCCAGTTCCTCCACGTCCTGGCGCCTTGGCGGCGCTTCCTGCAGCGTTGGTCCCTCTAGCCACTCGACAAGCAATGCGACCTCATTGACGCCTAAAGACATGGGCAGCCTTCCGGTGTCCGTCATGGAAGCATACAC
This sequence comes from Phascolosoma agassizii, assembly GCA_035593235.1. NCBI lineage: Eukaryota > Metazoa > Annelida > Sipuncula > Phascolosomatiformes > Phascolosomatidae > Phascolosoma > Phascolosoma agassizii. Next base: position 10,718 of record JAVJHY010789076.1, on the reverse strand, counting down.
TCCCATGGCATCAGAGAAACCGGCCAGCCTTCTTTCGTCTGCCTGATAGTCAGGACGGATCTCGATCAGTTTGTAGGACCGGCCTGACGAGTTGACCCGAAAATTCCGAGTTAGCCGCCTGTCTTGCCTCCGGATTTCGCTCCACAGCCCGAAAAGAGGGGAGATCGCGTGGCGCCCGGGAACGAATTGCTGGAGCAGTATGCGTGCGCGCGTACTAGGCCGAATATACATGTTAGAGACAATCCGTTGATTTCAGTGCAACAGGGCTACCAGACCACATTGTTCAGTCGCACTCCGACTGAATCACATATCGACCAGCCATATCAAAACTGTCGGCCGAGAAGTCGGCAGTCAGCTCACGAGGAATGTGGTCCAGTCCCGTCTGCACACGGATACTGGTACCACCGATGTTTCTTGCAAATCCAATATCTGCATCGCTGTCACCGATGACATACGAGTGCGCAAGATCCAGGTCCAACTCCCGCGCCGCTTGATCGGCCATTCCCCGCATCGGTTTTCGGCAAAGGCATGCATCGTCAGGATGATGCGGGCAGTGGTACCATGCGTCGATCTGAATGCGCTCACGCTGCAGGACATCATCGATGTATTGGTTGACGAGATTCATGTCGTCGGCCGTGTAGTATCCACGGCCAATGCCGGACTGGTTGGTCACGACCGCCAGCACTAGGCCTGCGGACTTTAGCACTCGCAATCCTTCGAACACGCCACATAGAAACTCCACGCCACTCGGTTCAGCCAGATAGGATTTGTCGGCGATTAGGGTGCCATCGCGATCAATGAAGCAGGCCTTGTTCATGTGGTTTTTTGTGTTGGTGCTGCATACATCGAATAATCGCTACAAAGTGGCCAGACAGGATCCGGCAGGCCGTTGGCAGCACGGATCACTGCATTGCCTCTGCCAAAAAATCGGCCGAACTGCCCACAATCGCTCTTCTCCGAATTGCTGACGGTCAGCATGGCGCGCCTATCCATTTTCCGAACAGGTTTGGGTCCAGAGCCGCGAGATCAACGCATGACGAGCGGACCACATTCAGGCCGAGCCCGCAGCAAACTGTATCTAGATTCTGGCCATCGAATGTGCGCATGACCATGTCCGTATAAACACCGGCCGCGTTCAGTCGAGCCATCAGTTCGTTATCGATATCACCGCACAACACCACCGGCCAGCGCGCCTCATTGTATTGGGCAATAGACGAAATATTTTCCTCTCCGATACTTTCATTCCGGTGCACGATCAGGAACAGTCCCCCTGCTGTCCGGCAATTTGAGCGGCGGTCTCCGACGATGCCGCGCCCGACGTCCTGTTGGGCCTTCTCATAGCGCTCAGGAGTTCCCAGGTCCTGAAGATACTCCCAACTGCGATAGGCTTTAAGTGGGATGTCCTTGGCAAGAAGCGTTGGAAATACGTCGTGGAACCAGTCACAATGACTATCTGGAACATGGGACAGAATTTCCGGCTCCAGAAAGTATGCCGCAGCGTTGGTCAGGTTTTCAAAATACTGACCAGGTGAATGTGGTTTGCGGTAAATCTCGGTCACAGTATTTGCCGTATCGAGCTCGACCAGATCTGAATCATGCATGTGTGAGTTAGGCTGCACAAGGATGGTGGCCATAGCACCCATCCGGTCGTGTGCGGCTTCAAAACGCCCGAGATCAAAATCACAACTAATATCACCATAGAGCACGAGCATCCGTTCATGCACCCGATTGGAAAGTTTCCGGAAGCAACCTGCGGTCCCCCTCGCCCGGCTCTCGACGATAACGGAAATCTCAGCATCGCCGGTATACCGACCATCCAGATGCCGCTTGATTTGATCCGCGCCGTCACCGGCAAGAACAATGACACTGCGATAGCCGAATTCTAGGCCGAGAGTGATCTGGCGATCGAGGTTCGCCTGATCGCCAACGGGTGCGAGCGCCTTGGGAATGTCTCCAATTACCGACCTGAGTCGTGTCCCCGCGCCACCTGCTACGATCACCAAGGTTGTCATCGCAAGCGTGCTGTTCTGAACGTGTGGGTCATGATTTATTCCCCACCCTCCGCACCCGTCGCATCAGCACATAAGCAACAGTCACGAGCTTTCCAGGATTATAACGCAGGATGCTCCACAATCCCCCGGCCCGTTCCCGCAAAGACTTTCCGCCCATCAGGCAAAACAATCCAGAATCAGCTGCAAGCTTAGCATAGACTTGCCGTGACATTGCGGCGGCGTGCTTTTTCAAAAACAGCTGCTTTCCGCTGACTTGAAAAGGGTGGAACCGGTAGGTCCCCGAGGCTTGTTCCAGGGCGTGTACACGGTACCGAATTAGCTCTTCTGACAACACTGAAATTTTTGCGTCGGATTTTTTCAGCCGGATATAAAAATCCTTGTCCTCTGACCCAAGCAAAGCGGCATCGAATCCGCCCAATTTTTCGAAAACAGTTCGAGCGACGACGATGTTCGATCCGACAAACCCAACATTACGCACATAGGGATCGTAGTTCAGGTGATCCACCGGAATATGTTTCCCCGGCCATTCGCGTTCATTATTAAAACACCGCATCCACGCGACGGTCACATCAGCACCGTCTGTGAGAACCCCAGTTGCGCTCTCAATATAGCTGGGCATCATCTGATCATCGTCATCCAGAAACGCTAAGTACGCGCCTTTAGCATTAGCCGCGCCAGCATTTCGTGCCGCTGATGGGCCCAAATTCTCAATTCTGACAAACCGGATTGGTAGTTCTGCTATGAGTGGGCTTTCAGTTTCCCATCTGGACAATACTGACGGTGAAGATCCATCATCCACAATGCAGATTTCGAGCGGTGGGCAGGTCTGTACCAAAGCGGACCGGACTGCCTCAACCATATAGGCGAACCGATTGTGGGTCGTCACGATGACGGAAACCTGAGCCAAGCCAGCCTTGGTCATAACGCCTCGGTCCGCTCGAGAATAAACTCCACCGCCTTGAGTGTGCTCGTCTTCGCATCCAGCTTTGTCGTATCCAAAATCAACTTATTACGCGCGGGATATTGGTCGAATACGCGGTGCCATTTGACCATATCAACTCGGCATGCCTCTACGGATCTTTCTGGTTTTCTCGATACGATGGCGTCGGGAGATCCATGACAGAGGATGATAACTTCGCCGCCAGGCAGCACGCGGCCATAGATCCATCGAATAACCGGATTGGGCGACACCAATCCCCAGCCGGGCACGCGATCCAGAAGGATGAAGCCACGGCGAGGGAGTTGCTGGCGGCGCAACATGTAGTCGATCGGAAACAGGAACAGCCTCGCCAACAGACCTTTGTCCCCGAATTTTGCATAACGCTTTCTGAGCCAGGGAATCGCAGCCTCGCGAAGGCCGAAATACACATATGCCTTGGGCCCGGGCAATTCGGCCAGCAGGTTCTCGCACAAGGTCGACTTGCCAGTGCCGTCCGTGCCGATAAAGAGAATAATGATTCGGGACGTCATTCCATCAATTCGTCGCACGCCCAGCAAAGCGAGTCGGTATATTTGCGATGGCGGCGATCGTTCAACCGACCCAATACAACGTCTTGATCCGCCTCCAACTCGCATCGACAAACAAGGTAGCGTGCAGCTCGAGGCCTGCTGACCTGGCCGTCCGCAATCAGACCCCGCAGGCAATCGACCCAGCTATCACCATATTGCTCGACGTGTTCGATCACATCGCAATGCAGCAGGTCGTAGGGTGCCCAAAATTCCGGTCGAAAATTGCCCCAATCAATGAGATATAATCGGTTGTCCATATCAAGACAGTTGGTTCGGCAGAAATCACCGTGCATGCTGGCCCGTGCCTCGCCAGCAAAAACCTGGTCCAACCGAGACTCCCAGTCGTCCTTTGTTGCCACTAGGGATAAGACCCGCGGAAACAAATGAGTCCAACTGCCGTTTGCCTTTTCTAGGGAAACGAGTCTTCGGCGCAGATTTGACCGTACGCGAGCCATCGCAATGTCCGTTACATTGTTGACGCCACGCGAGGCAAACTTGAGAAATCCACCACTATAGCGGGCGGGTGAGATATATGGCGCCCAATAAGGATCCCCAAGCGCTAGAATTTCACCCTGCCATTCGCGCAACAACCCGCGATGCGCGCCGATTGACAAGGGCAGTTTGAAATGTCGCTCGCCGAGCCCGAACACCAAGCACCCACTACCCGGTGCCAAGCGCATTAGAACCGTTTCTCCCAAGACGCCGCCTCGCCAAAATATGCGGAGACAATCTGGTTAGCCACTTGCTCGGGGGTTAGCGCGCTGCTGTCGATCGGTCGGTAGGATTCCGGAAGGACATCGGCGAAACGCCGCCTGATCTCAGTTAAATACTCCACCGAATATTTTCCTGCTGGCTTGCGGTCGCGCGCAACGTGCGGGTCGGCATGCAGAAAAAAGCACACGTCACCATGCCGCGCTGCGCAGAAACTGCTGATAGCGCGCGCGACATGCCCAGCCAAGCCGTGCTTGTTAGAAAATTTCAGTACGTTGTCATAAAGTGAGCGGTCGTAGATTACATACCCGCCCAGCCAGGTATGAGCCCGGCCCTTGAGGGCGCGTAGCAAAAGTTCGGCTGTCGATGTCAGCGGCCACACCGGCGCAAGTAACAACGACCAGCCCCGTTTCATCCGAAGCCGGTTTATTGCTGTATTGAACGGTCGCCATTCACGGCGTCCCAGATACAGAACATAGGTTGGCCCAAGCTTCGAGAACTGCGTCCGAAGGAGGTCGCAGACGGTACTCTTCCCTGCGCCGTCGGGACCAGTGATGACAATCCCGGCCGGCCGGTCAAGCTTACTGCGGCCTCGCCCCAGCGCCTGTGACAGGCGGTGCCGCGGCCGTGGTTGGCATCGAGTCGCGTCGACGTGACAGATGTAGACGCTACGCGGTTCGTGCAGGTCGATCGCTTTTTCGACGATTTTACGATAACGATGAAGCACTGACGGACCAAGGGCCGCCACCTCTCTCATCAAGTCTGTCGGTGCGCAATCGAAATACTCTTCTATTCGGCGATCCAAAATGATCGTGTCCTGCACTTGCAGGCCCTCTAGGTAACGCCGCGCGATCTCTTGGACATAGGCGTCTTCGGTCCGCTCCCGAACCGCTATCGTCAATAACCGTATCGCGAAGAAGTGTCCGTCACACAGGCGTAAAATTCCTTGGTACAGCACCTGATCGCGGAACATTTCATCTTCATGCGCGTAGCGACATTCTTTATGCGTCTTGCTGCCAAATCGGCAATTGAAGTGCACATGGAGTGTCGTGAAGATGCCGGTCGGTTGATCGAACCCCCGATAGACGAGCACGTCCGAGCCAACCGTCGCCGGCGACCCTGAATCAAATATGAAGCTGTGCGTTGTCAAATGCTGCAAAATCTTGCTGCGCTGCATTGAGTCGAATACAACATCGATATCGCCAGTGCCTGACAATTGTTCGTCGAGATTTTCCAGGCTCTTCCATATTGAGTAGTGAAGGCCCTGCTCCTGGCAGTCAGTAAAAAAGGACCGCAGGATCGCTAACATTCTCAACTATTCTGTCGATCTAGCGTCAAGGTTATTCCCCTCACAAACCAGTCGGTAACCTCCTGTTCCAATCGTTCTTTCTCGTCTCCTGCTTTTGCGGTCTGATATAGCTGATTGTAACTGTCAGTGATCCCGACGTCATATGCTGCAGCAATCAGCCAAAGCAGCTCCTGGTTATATTTTTCAGAATCGTAAGACCTGACAAGTGCGGCCCTGATGACAGCAGGTAGTGTTGACAAGTTGTCATGGTGAATGACGTTAGGATAGGCCCTGGTTGTTCCTAATCCGCCCAATTGAATTGTTGGCACTTCGAAAAAAGCCGCTTCGGCAATTGTAGAACTGGACGGGCTGACCAACAGCGATGCCCTTCTGAGGATGCTTTCAGACTTAACCCGAAAATCGACCAACTTCACATTCGGAAGGCGCGCGAATTTATCAAGATACCGTCCAGGACGCCGCCATGTCATGTTGGGGTGATCCTTGACCAAGAGGCAGTAGTCATCGGGCAAAGCCATTGCCACCTGGCGCGCGACTTCCAGTTGGTTATTGAAAATCGGCGCCTGCACATTGATCGTGGCTTCCGGCTGAACCTGCAGCGGAAAATAGACAAACACGTTGATATCGGAAAAATCACTATATCCATTATAACGTTCCGCATACTGGCGGTTGCGCAAGGCGGCAAATTTATCCCGAAATATATATCTGGGCGGCCGGAAGTCTACGGTCACGCCAAGGTTCTTGAATTTTTCAATCCCGCCGTTGCGATAAAAATCCCGCGTTTCCACAAGTGAATTCAACAGGGCGCGTGCATAGGCCCTCAGTCCAATTTTGGAACTTAGAACAAGGTCCATGGCATTCTGGTCTTCAGAATTACGTCCGCCATGGATCCTGAAGGCTTCGGCAGGGTTAATGTTTGTTGCGGCCAGCACACGTCTGTTCGATTCTAGGTAAATTCGCGCGCGGTCTAAGTTCATTGAGTACGCGCCATTCCGCAACTCCGCCACACGGTCGAGATAAGTAGAACTTTCCGCAAGATAATTTCGTGCGAGAACCGTTATCCCCTTAATCTTCGAGTCGATCGGCGCTATCAAAGAAACGCCTCTTTTTTCCGCCAGCAGGCTGAACATAATGTGCTGCAGACCGGCGAAATTGGGCATGACAATTAAGTCCGGCCGAAACTCATCGAAGCATCGGCGGACATGCAGGAATGTTCCCTTGATGAAATCGACTATCGCATCATCAGGTTGCCCCTGCCGGAAACTGTAATAGAAGCGGTCTTTATAGCTATTGACGTGGTTGCGAGAAGCCTGAGCCAACCGCCAAACGGTATCGATACCCAACCCCGAGCAAACATCTGCGAGGCTCGTATCACTTAGCTTTTCGATCGTGTGTGGTTCTTCCTTGACAGCATCAGCAGAAAATATTTGTTCGTAAACAACGTCTTGTTGTGCCTCAACAAATTTGTGGGTCGACCGCTTGATCGTCACAGCGCCAACAATGGCACCTTCGTCACGGGCCAGTCGTACCGCCAATGGATGACCGACTCGAATTCCCCAACCGCGCTGTTGGAGAATAAGGATGCGCTTGTCCTTCAACAGGGCCGAGACAGCAAACTGCGTACCGAGTGTTGGAGTGCTCATGAGCCTCGCGGATGCGTGTGAGAAGCTTGAGGATTGGTGTAGATATGACAATGAGGAAAGACCCCATGGCGCAATCGGTAGTTGCGTCTCAATTGCGCTAATAAATTCAGGTGACGCTTCCAGCCCGGCACACCGATCGAATTCGGAAAACTACAACCTCCTGCGGTCCAAATTATGGAACCAGAGCAATACAAATAGACACTCCTCGTCGCATCGAGTAGTTCTTCGAGAGCAGGTGCCAATGCCACATTAGTTGAATGCTCTAATAATGATCGAACGTTAGCATCTCCGCGGCCTTTGATCGCAATTTTCATTGTGTACGTTCAATTGGGTCCTCTTTTACCATCACGCCTCTCGTGGGTTGCGAGCTGATCCCAACCAAACGTTCCACTAATTTCTCGCAAAGCTGTGCACTCGACGCTTCCAAAGAAGGGGCTGATTTTTGAAATTTGGTCCGATATTCTCCATAGATTGCACCATGTAAAATCACTTTTGAAAACAACTCAATATGATCAAGATTGGGCCTGTACCCTTCTTCGATTGCCGCAAACGCGGCCTTCGCTTCCTGTACATTTTTCACTGAAATCACACCGTCGCAACCAGCATACCAGGCTCCCCCGAACAGCAATACTGGAATGCCCCAGTTTATGGCTTCCCACCCCGCATATCCGGTTATTGTTGCGACGGTCAAAGCATTGCGCGCCAGTTCGATACTTGGTGCCCGGGCAGACACTAATTGCACATTTGGGTAGCAACAAATTTGTTCGTAGAAGGCTGTCGTTCTGTAAAGATCGTTTGGGTAATAGAAATACAATTGCGACGGATGATCACGAACATAGATTACCCAGTCATCGGGGAGTGACTTTGACAGCAAGTCAATCATAAGGAGCTGGTAAGCGAATATTCCGCCATTCGGCATCGTTGATGCTTCTGGTTGCGTATGCAGGGGCGCATAAATATACTTACATTCAAGGTCAATCGTTTGGCAAAGCGAATCATAACCTCCAATGAGACGCCGCCTGCGCATCGCTTGTCTTACGCTATCTTTTCCGCCGTATTTCTCTAACCCCGAACGTTTTCGAAAAATTGAGTTACGGATGGCCCCACCCCAATTAATCTTGTAATCCTCGATTTCTTGGCTTTCGGCGTTAATCCTATTCTTAAGAACAAAGTAAACAGGAGCGGCGTCGGCGGCACTGGTGGCACGTCGCAACCCTTCAAAATGAGCGGCCAACCATCCAGGCGCTTTCAAGCGCGCAGCAAAAGCCAAGTCCTTCTTGGCGTTATAAAAGCCCTGCTTAACAAGCGCGGATTCTTTCTCAACATCGTCAACCAAATGAGACAGGTTATAATGACCTGGAAACAATATTCTTTTTAACAAAATTGTCTCTATGCCAAAATGCCTAGCGCAAATATAAATAGAGTACCCTCGAAATCCTGTTGGGACGTTAGAGTAAACAACTGCATCCGCATTTGCATTGCGCACAATACTGTATGAAATTGCCAATTTCTTAAAAAAATCTGTTCGCGCATCGATCCCGGCCATCCTAAGTTTGGAGGATCTAAATTTTTTTAAATATGAATTCCAAAGCTTTTCCATATAGGGAGAAAATATATTTTTCACTTCGATCAAAGACGCTTCATCTGAATCACAAATTGTCATTTCATTGATCGAGCATTCTGGAATAAAATCAGGAAAGGTTTTTTTGCTGTATGCCTCATTATCTTTGCTACATCCGACCCAAAATACAATCTGATAATCAGCCTCGAACACCGCTCGCATAAGTCCTTCACGTTGCCATTCAACCCCAAAACCACAGACGACCAAACGGGAAGTCATCTACAAAATCTCCTGAATTGCAAATTTCGGTTCGGCAATACCAAATGATTCAACAACCTTTCCATCTACGATCTGGAAAAATCTATCGGCAATACTTGCGATCATGGATCTGTGGCTAATCGCAATAACTGTTAGGACATCGTTGGTTTGGCTATGGAGTCTCTGCAGCTCGTCGCATATGTTTTTTTCAGTTTCAACATCCAGAGACGATGTTACCTCGTCCAAGATCAAGATTTTGGGATTCCGCACGAGCGCCCGCGCGAGCGAAAGTCGTTGCTGTTGGCCTCCAGATAAATTCAGTCCCCTTTCACTAACAAATGCGTGCAGACCTTGTGGCATTGCCTCGACAAAGTCGAGAATGTTTGCTGACCTGAGCGCTTCCCGAACACGGTCTTCGTTTATAGTTTTATCACCCAATCGGATGTTTTCCAGGATGCTGCCATTGAAAAGCAAGCTGTCCTGTGGAACGTAGCCGATTTGAGACCGCCAAGACTGGCTGTCAAATTCGAATAAACCCGTGTCGTCAATTCGGATATCCCCAGCATCAGGCTCAAGCAGACCAATCAGCAAGTCCACGGTCGTTGTTTTACCGCTACCGGACGGACCAAATAATGTAACAAATTCTCCGCGTTTGATGGTCAAATACGCATCAGTCAACACGACCTCTTTATCATGTCGGAAACTCACCCCTTCCAGCGATATTTGGTCCCAATCTCCGACCTGCTGATCGCCGCGCCGACGTTCTTCGAAAGCCCGCGTCGCGTCTAGCAAATTCATCACAAAATAGAAAGCCGGTTGCCCGGTCGCAATATCTCGTATGGTTAAGGGGAGTGCGCTAATACCTTGGTGCAGTCGTGAAAACAGATAGAGGACTGTTAATAAGCTCCCAGTATCACCGCTCCAGTAGGGCAACAGCACAGCCATACCAATTGCAATAGAAACGGCACCCATCGGTTCAGGGATCAGACGCATGAATTCGTTGCTGATAATGCTGCGGCGCTGCAATTGATAGAGCGTGTGAACGTCACTAAGGACATTTTTACGAAAATGGCCTTCGGCACACATCGCTTTGAGTGCTTTCATCACATGAATGCCATCAATTAGCCGGCTGTTCAGAATTCGCATTGATGCGACCTGAGCCGCCGCTATCCGTTTCAGAATTCGAATGAAGAAATGAAGCCCAAACGTAGTGATGGCCCCTAGGCACAGGGCTGCCAAGGTGAACTGCCAACTTATGAGAAACGATGTGCCCGTCAGGAAGATGATTTGCAATAGGCGCGAGACGCCTTGAGAAAACGCCAAACTTGACTTTGAGGTCTTGCCCGCGTCGTTGATGAGAGCCTGAACATAATCGGCGGTTTTCTCGCGACTGAACAAAGCCCACTTTGCTTTGACCATTGCCAACAGTAAATCGGTGCGAACCTGCTGTGTAATCCTTGCCGCAAAGTTACCGACGATTATTCCAGCGATTGTGCGTAGGGCAAATTTTACAAGTATGACCGCGACGATAGCAGACAGAATCCACGGAACCGATTTCGGTATGGCCAGATAGTCGAGAACTTCAAACATGGCGCCCGTGAGCCAGCTTGGTTCACCCGCAGCGTCTCCAATAATGAGTGCCAAGGCGGGCAGCAACAACAGAATACTGACGCTGTCTAAAACGCCGGATACGAGGAAAAGAATAGCGGAAACAACAG
>JAVJHY010788015.1:0-17083 GCA_035593235.1 Phascolosoma agassizii | reverse complement strand
TAGCAGAATTACTCCCGATAGCAATATGGTAAATGCAAACAGTAATGGATATTTCACAAAAACTCATGAATCATTTGTATAAAAGGCAGGAAAAATCCACTAAAATTATCATATCATCATGCCGGTAAAATCTCTAGTTCTCAAATAAACTAATAATAATTTTATATTTACAGTTATTGGTAGCAAAAATCGTGTCATTAATATTTTCAAAATTAGTATCATTGATTGTCTTTTTTTCTGTTGCATTGATTAGTCTCGACACTGTTTTGAATGTTGATGCACAGAGTACAGATACTGAATCATTTATCACCACATGGAATATTCTTGAAGATTCTAAGAGTCTGAGCATTCCGATTGACAATACATATTCCTACAACTATGACATTGACTGGGGTGATGACAGTATCCCGGACTCCAACGTTACAGGAGAAATATCTCACGATTATGTCAATGCAGGATTTTACACTGTAAAGATATCAGGGAATTTTCCAGCAATTGTTCTAGAGAACAACTCTTTATCTGCATCAAAGTTATCCTCAATTGAGCAGTGGGGAGACATATCTTGGAAATCTATGTCTGGAGCTTTTGCTGGTACTGATATGATGATAAATGCAGTTGACATCCCCAATCTATCTAATGTTGTGATGATGAACAATATGTTCATGGATTCTCAATTCGATGGTGACATCAGTAATTGGGATGTGAGTAGTGTGACAGATATGAGTCACATGTTTCATTCATCTTCCTTTTTTAATGGTGACATCAGTAATTGGGATGTGAGTAGTGTGACAGATATGAGTCACATATTTTATTCATCTTCCTTCAACGGAAATATCAGTGATTGGAATGTTCGCAACGTTAGAAATATGGACTCTATGTTCGAATTATCTTCCTTCAACAACAACATCAGCGATTGGAATGTGAGTAGTGTGACTAACATGCTTGACATGTTCAATTCGTCTTCCTTTAACAAAAATATCAGTGGTTGGGATGTTCATAATGTTACATCTATGTCCTCTATGTTCCGTTCGTCTTCATTCAACGGCGACATCAGCAATTGGGATGTGAGTAGAGTAAAATCCATGGTTGGCATGTTCTATGGAACTTCCTTCAACAACAACATCAGCGATTGGAATGTTCGAAATGTGGCCAATATGGCAGACATGTTCCGTAAATCTTCCTTCAACGGCGACATCAGCAATTGGGATACTCGTAGTCTAACTAACATGTTTGCCATGTTCTATGACTCGTCATTTAACGGCGACATCAGCAAATGGGATGTTAGAAATGTAGAGAACATGGGCGTATTGTTTTCTAAGGGAGTTCTAGATGATTCCAAATACGATTCAATTCTTGGCTCTTGGAGTTCACTTTCAACTTTGCAAAACAACATATCCTTTCATGCAGGATCTGCACAATACTGTCTTGCAGATGCTCGAAATATCTTGATTGATACATATGGATGGGAAATTGCAGATGGAGGAGCATCTCCTGCTGAGGAATGTATTCCGATACCTCCACCGGTTCCAGATCCACCCACATTATCTGAAGTTTCTATAACTGGTGATTCTATTTCAGTCAAGACATCTCAATTTTCATTTGATGGAGCTTACCCCTTATGGTTGAATCTGAAATTATATCCAGAAGGAACCGATCCAAAACTAGTAGAGGATTCATGGATAGAAATTACTGATTTTCCAGAACATGAGCATACTTTTGAAGACGTGGAGATAGGAGTCTGGGAAATCCATGCAACGGCACATTGGGATCCTGAAGTGTACGACCAGGATGCAAGAGGATGGCTAAGTTCTGAAGAAGAAGAAGATGTGGAGATTAAGGAAGATGATGATGGTGTATCAGAGATACCAAAAGTAAATCCACCTAGCAATATAGAGATACCTGCTACTCAAAAAAGTACACCCCTACAAAACATTGCTTTAGGAGAACCTCAAATCATCGGTTCAGATGACAAAAATCCCGAAATTTCTAATAATGCACCTTCTTACTTTGATGTTGGAGTAACTTTAGTAGAATGGACAGTTATTTTAGATGATGAAAACGCAGAAAATCCATACAAGATAACACAAAAAGTAAATCTTCAAGATACAACAACACCTCAAATCACCATAACTGAACCTGCAGAAGATACCCACATAAAACAATCTCATTTCACTCTTAGAGGAACTGTTACAGATGATCTAAGTGACATCTGGAAAGTTGAAGTCGACATAGATGATGATAATGAATATAATGATGTCTCACTTTCAGGTGAGAATTGGTCATATGTCATTGACACAGATGATGTTGATGCAGAAAATATCACGGTCAAGATCAGGGCGATGGATACTCAGGGAAATCTAGCTTCGATGGAATCTACTTTCAGATTATCTGATCCAGATGGTCCCTCTACTGAAAAAAAGAAGCCCGATAAACCAAGAGCAGTAAATGTTTCTGAGATGTCACCATCAGAAATTGAAATTTCCTGGAGTGAACCGCTATCTGATGGAAATTCTGAGATTACAGGGTACAAGATAGAGTTTAAGATAAATTCTGACTCTTACTTGACACTGGAAGAAAATACAGGAACCACATCTACATCATTTGTACATTCTGGAGTAGACATGGACACAGAATACACCTACAGAATATCTGCAATTAATGAAATCGGTGTTGGCCCTACATCCGTAGCGTCACCTTCCATCATAATACAAACCCCAGAGTTTGAGATAAGTCCAATTGATAATCGTCCAATAAATGAAAATGACACCATTACATTTACTGCAGAAATGACTGATAAAACCTGGGAAGAAGTAGCATTTAGCTTGGATAATAATACTGCAAATGCAACAATTAATTCTGAGACGGGAAAGTTTGGATGGATTTCGCCTGAAGTTCAGAAAGACATGCCATATACTTTTGACATCATAGCAGAACAAGGTTCTGAAAAAGATGTGGAAACTGTAACAATCACCGTCATGGATGTGGATGAGGAAGAATCTCCAGAACCCATAGGAGATAATCCAACATGTGGGCAGGGTACTAAATCAGAAGGCGGCATTTGTGTTATTGATCCAAGCGTGGTTAAGCCACCACCTGGGGGGGACATAGACATTAACGTCATTCTAACAATTATTGGTTTGATCATTACGGCCATTGCAACTGCAACGGGAATAATTTGGCGTAAGAGGCATTAGAAAAATCTAAGAATAAAAAAAAATTTAAAATTCTTCAAGAGCCTCCATATTAAAATAATTTTTTTATGTATCATTTCTAGCAGAAATTTTCAATGCATCTCAAGAATTTTACGTTTGTTTTTGGTTTTGACATTACTAGTGACAAATGAGAATATTTTTGCCACAGAATACCAGATAATCCAGATTAACGTGGATAAACATCCAATTTCAGCAGCAATAGATCACGACATCGACAGGATTTTTGTTGTAAACAAAGGTAATTCCACAGTCTCTGTGATTAATGGAAATACAAACAAAGTGACGATTCTGGTGCAAAATGGTAATCTGATCATCAAAATGCACCAGAACTGATGAAATCACACTTGACTTTCTCGGAGTGCAAGAATTACGCCATGTCATATCAGTTGATGGGTATGCAGAAGAATTTGAGTTAAACCGAGGAGATTTAAAAAGTGTCACGTTTAGTGCAGATGATGTTGGGACCATAGACTATTCGTGCAGTCTTCATCAGCCAACCATGTAAGGTCAGATTGTGATACTTCCACGGCAATAGGATCTTCGTTGAAATTTATTTCAAAATTATTTATTATTTATTTTGTAAAATGAAATATGATCATAGATAACATGGGAGAAATCAGAAAATAATTATTTATGATAAAGCATACCACAAAGAAAAAACAATGCTATAATGATTTCATTTTTTAACCTAATGTGTAATTGGGGCTGTCGCCTAGACAACACGATGATGATGAATATCTCTCCATGCTATTGTCATCATCCTCAAATGTTGTCGGCCTTAAGTTCCAATGACACACTATTCCTTATTTTTCAAGACAATTCTTTTTTTGCCTTTTCTTGACTCGACGTATATGGTAAGACTTTCCTCGTCATCCCATCCCATCTTTTGAATCAGTCCGTCTGGGACGTTGATTCTGTGCTGGATGTACTGCGTCTTTTTGTCTGCACCAAGATATTTTCTGTGTTGAAGCTTGATCTCTTTTGATGACACAGACAATCATGGATCATTTCTATAAAAGAGCACAAAAAGGATCTGGTACAAAGAGTGATCAGATCACCAAAATGCACCACATCCACAAAAGTTTACTCGTGCAATGTCGTGTAATATTTTCGTAGTATTCGGTACAGCAGATACGTCACAAAAAGCATCACCAGTAAAATAATGACAAAGTCAAATATCGCAAGTTTGAATATAGAGTTTATCGGATTTGGGGGGACAGGATTGAGCTGCTCAGGGGTCAACACAGACAGCGTCTCTATTGAACTGCCGCCCCAGATGTTGGTTCCAACTATGTCTAGTTGCTCAAGCTGCTCGTCTTCTGGCACTGACATGTAGCATGCGCCAGTTGCAGTTGTCCTAAAGCACTCTGGAAGGTCCTCACCAGTAAAAACTTCCCCATTAATGGAAAGTGATTCCAGGGTACCAAAGTTCTCATCGTAGAAATATTTTAAAACGCTCATGTTTCCAGGATCCCTTTGGATGTCAAGTGCATTGTCATCATCCATGTTTACCTGATAGTTGTAGTCAATTGAGAAATCATACCAGGTCTGATCAAACTCATTTGTCGTTATGATACCACCGCCGTTGTCTCCCGTGATTGATATTGTGTATGGTGATAACGCGTCAAGTCCGGTAGTCAAAGGGATGGGAAGTATGCCGTCTTCTGTATCAAGTAAATATTTTCCGGAGATGTCAATAATTTCGTTTGGGTCAAAGACTTGGTCTATCGTGGCGTCATACTGCGTGAACGACGACAAAACTCGCCTTGTCTTATCTAGCGTTATGCTGCCATCACCTTCTATGGTGAGATTGTCAAGTGGGTGGATGTCATGACCGTTTATCACGACAATGTCGTTTCCATCCATGTCAAGGCCCGCAATTATTTGCGCAAACCCATCATCATCTGTATCAAAGATTACCTTGTCATGCACGTATTGGTTAAGCGGAACGGTTCCCTCAATGGTATCTCTTGGAATCATTGTAATTGAAAGATGCACGGAATTATCCTGCGCACTATCTGAATCAACTGCGTTTACGTTTACCACGTTGTTGAAAAATGATTCTGGATACATGTATTCATCAAATGTCAAAAACGTCACGTCATGTCCCGCAAAGTGATCAGACTCTAGTGTGTTGAATACGGTCGCGTTCTCAAATCTTGGAATCTTCAAAACTGGATCAAGCACGACGTCGAGAATGTCATCGTTTGTGAACTTTATCTTGCCGTATCCTGCCTTGAGAAAGTTGGCAGTACCGTGCTCTTGTACTTCATAGGGAACTACACCTGGAAATACTGATGGAATAAGATCCCCTGCAATTGCCACAGATTTACCAACTGGAATCTCGTTTGTAATAATGCCGACATCATGCGCCTCATCCCACTCCAGATCAACTAATCCTGAATAGTCCGTTATAACATCAAGTGAGCTGTCAAGTAATTCAAACTCCCAGGGGTCTGCACCCCATGTCGTGTAAAAGTAATCATTGATCTGAGAACGCCTGTCCTCGTGCACTCCTACTTCATCATCAGGATTTGCAGCAGTACTCTCAGAGCCAAAGTAGTGCAGTGAATATGCAATCCTGTCCTCAAAGGCGACCTTTTGGTCATCTGACAAATCTGGATACACATAACTCTCATAGATTGGCTCGTATTCCACCACCAACTCGTCAATGCTTTGGGTAAACTCGTCTATCTGCGGTGCGATGTTGTACAACCTTGCAATGTAAATGATTTCGTGTTCTCCAATGTCTGCAAGACTTGTGGCGTTAAACACGGTATTACCACCGCCGTAATCAAAGGTTCCAGTCCAGTCTTCAAATCCTGACAGTGACATTGTGTTGACACAAAGTGCTGCATCACAAAAGTATTCATCTTCTAATGCCAAAGGATCATGTATCTTTTCGTACTCCACAAAGATTGTTCCGACCCGCTCGTTTTTCCACGGATAAAAAGGATCATGGACCACGTTGATTGCATCCCAGACGTAATAGGATTCATCGAGATTCCTTGATGTGTACCCGACATCTTCAGTAAACTCCTCACCGACAGTCCACATGTCAAGCATCATGTTTGGAACCAGTCCGGGGACAGGCAGGTTCACAGACGCATAGACTGGAACCGATGTACACGTGACATCACCATCAGAGTCTGTATGGCATACCCTCTGCAATGCAAACCCTTCCTTTTCAGTCCATATTGCACCACCTGCATATGTCGGAACCACTCCGGCAGTACCAGCATCAGACGTACTGCCCCATGTTGCACTGTCACCTGCGCTGCAGCCAAGATTGTTTTTTGGCGCACTCAGAGTTGTTGAAGAATGCATCTTGCACCCTTCCAGAGAGTTTGCAATACATCCACTCTTTGTGACACTGGTCTGGTACTCAAAGGCATCTCCGGGATAAAACGAACTGTCAGGGTTGTTTCTGTGAAACGCCCCGTGATGCGCAGAGTACACATCCACCCTTACTGTAACAAAGCACCTCTCCCGCGTGGTTGGTGGAGTATTGTCATCACCTGATCCATTTGTCTGGGTGTCCACGTAAAGCAGAATGCTATGTGCATCTGCAATCTGGGTATTTAGCGGAACGGCAAATGTTCCCAAGATGAATAGTATAGATAGTATAATTGCTCTTGATTTCACTCTGGGTTATGTTTTGTTTTTTTAAAAGGCAGATAATGCCATCATTTCTTCTGTCTCATTTGCTTTGAAACGTTTCTAATTGAGACCTCAGTAATTCCAGAGGCCTCTGATATTTTTCTTTGGGTGATGTCGTTGCATCTTGTGTCATTGTTGCATGTCAGGTATATCGCAGTGGCAGCAACCACTCTGGGATTTTTTCCTGAAAGAAAATGATCATCTTGCGAGGAGATCAGTCCTGCTGCATCTCGGCATATTCTCTGTGGGAGTTCCAGCCTTGATACAATCTTTGGAATGTGTCTTATGTGTCGCAACTTTGCAATGTTGCAGTCTTTTGTATTGTCATTATGATTTTCCTTTATCTTCTTCTTTTTCTTTGTTACAGAATCAGTCTTCATGGAGTACAGTTCCAGTGCGTCAACTAATGCCCTGTATGATGTAAACAGATCCTTTTTCTTCATGTCAAAGAATTCCGAAATTTCTGCCATGTCCCCTGGAATCTTAGACTCTTTGCATACGTGGTACAGACATGCTGCAACCACTCCCATTACAGATCTTCCGCGGACAATTCTTGCATCTTGTGCCCTTTTGAACAGCTTTACAGTATCCAGATGTACCCGCTCTGAGAGGCCAAGTTTGCGAATCAGTTTGTTTAGGACCATCGTAGCTGCAACCATGTTTCTCTGGCCTTGATTTCGGCTTGTTCTTTGGAGGTTTCCGGTGTTTTGCAGTCTGGCAAGTGAGTCCTTGATTCCCTTTGGGATTGTCTTTCCCATATGGTCTGTTTTTCCAAATGACTTTCCAAAGCCAATGGTCGTAGATGAACCAGCATATTTTGTATTGACTGCCATCATGTGAGAGGTGTTTTTGCCATTGTTGTCAATACCGGAATTTCTTCCTGTAAATGTCTGAATGTAAGATAACATCTTTTCTTCTAAAACTACCCCGCATCTGTTGCAAATTATCTCTCCCGCATCCTCGTCAGTTATCACTGTGCCGTAATGTGTGCCATCTGCAATGTTGCATTGTTTGTCATTTCTCTTTGACTGCACATTACAGTATGGTTAGTATGATAAAAGGAGGAAAAATCTGTTTGAAAGATTTCTTTTTGGTTTGCAAAATCTTTTGAGATGGTTTTCTTATTTGCTGCTTTTTGGTTTGTTTTTTTCGTTATATTGATTGTGAATTCATCTACCATACTGTAAA
Source organism: Phascolosoma agassizii (assembly GCA_035593235.1). NCBI lineage: Eukaryota > Metazoa > Annelida > Sipuncula > Phascolosomatiformes > Phascolosomatidae > Phascolosoma > Phascolosoma agassizii. The sequence goes on along the minus strand of JAVJHY010788015.1, from coordinate 9,023 downwards.
TGATCTAACTCCAAACCTTTACTCTTAATACTGAATTTAATTTTTTTAATTCCCTCACTGTCCACAACTCCTATGAATAGATCTTCGGCAGTTTCTGAGTTATAGCTGTTATCTCCAACTTTCATAGATTCAATTTTATGAGATACTTTTCCATCGGATCTAAATGCCTCAAACGTAATAAAAGAATCTGCATCAGTCATTACAATTCCCACGTAAGTAGGTAATTGTTTTAGACTACTTTCATCAAATTCAAACTCCACGATAGGTTTATTGTTGCTATTATAACTCCCTCCCTTTCCAACTCCATCAAAATAACCATCATCAAAATCAACAGAATCAACTCTGCCATATCCATTGTCAATATGTCTAACTTCACCAGTAAGGAACTTGACTCCAGGAGTATTTAGTACGCCATCTTCAAAATTTTCTAAATACCAATATATAGAATTATCTTGTTCCATTTTTTTGAAAGGAGAATCATCAAAAGATAGGTAAGGTATTGGTCCTACGATTCCTTCATCAGGTAGAGGGGGAGGAGAGCAATCATCATTAGAACATGGAAGCACGGAAACATCGTCACAGGATTTTGTACTAATAATACATTCATCAACCAAATATTCAATTGCAGTTAATAATTCTGATTCAGATATCTCATTGTCCGCATACCACACAAAGGTATTTCTTATCCACTCTGGCAGTATAGATTCTTCTTGGGCATAAACAGAGTCAGCAATACCAACGCTAAACAAAATAAACATAGAAAATAAAACAAATTTCAACAATATTTTGTATTCAACGTTGTACAAAAACTATTCTACAGTAATCGTTCCAGTTGCCCATGGATGAACCTGACAGAAATAATCAAAAGTTCCTTTATTTTCAAATGTATGTTCAAATGATTCTCCAGATTTAATTAATTTCAAACCACTATCAAATATTCCATTTGGACCGTCTGCTGGATTTCCACTTGTTATAGTATGATTAGTAGTATCTTTGTTTATCCATTGTACTATCTCATCCGTTTGTATTGTTAATGATGGTGGAACGTAACAAGAATTTTCGTCTTTACAATCTGGTGAAGATGAATTTCTATTGATTATAATTTCATGAACTTTGACCTCAACTACCGTTACTGTTATTGATTTATTATTCGATTGACTATCTTCATCAGTAACAATCAATTCTATGGTGTGGGTGCCTAGAGTAGTAAAAGGATATTCAAAAAAGGATTTAGTATTTTGAACAACACCATCCATTTTCCAAAGAAAATCTATCTTACCATCATCAGTTGAACTATCCCCATCAAATTTTGCAATAGAATTAACAGTAACTTGTTTTGGACCAACGATCTTTGCCGTAGGTTTTATTGGTTGTCCTCCCAGTATATTACCATCACCAACTACAGTGATGCCTCCTTTGTTGTCTACATCAGTTATTCTCCCATCTCCAATCATTCCATCATTATTATTGCCAAGTTGTATTATTGAGTTAGTTGTAAGGAAATAACCAGGAACTGTTACCGCAATAGTTACAATAATTCCTATAATTGCGTATTTTTTAGTACTGGAGTTACTCAACAAGGACTAGAATTAGAGGTAAAATTAAAACATTATGAAAATATCAAAATCCAAATTTGCCTTCCAGTTATTCTAAAATTACATTCATCTACTTAATTTTTCTCCAGAAAACCCCAAAAGGATTTCAGTAAAGGCAGATTTTCCCATACATAAATTTCAGAATTATTGTAATCAGCATCATAGTCTAGCAAAACATCATCTTCGGTAACTGGGAATTTATGGTTACAACAAGGACACTTTACATTCATTGCTCTTTCTCCTTTCGAAACATCTCTGAACTGAGATACGTTACAAAAGTTTCTTCATCTTCATTATCAAAAATTAAACCATCAAATGTAACGGTATTCATTGCAGAACAATGATCACATTTTATCTTCATGAAACAGTATACTCGATTACATAAAAGCAGTAAATTTGATTGTATGATAGATAAAACAAAAAAAGAAATTGTGTTGCTGTACCACACTATGATTTTGGATTGATCTTTTCCCAGAGTCCGATGATGTTACCTTCAGTATCTTCAACTCGGGCATACATTCCCAAGTTACCTGCATTAATCTTAGGCATTATTGTCTTGCCGCCGTTTTGCTCTATCTTTTTTAGGTGTTCATCAATTGAGGGAACCTCAATGAGTACTAGTGGATGTTTTGCAGTATCATCTTTTTTCATCAATCCTCCGTTGATGGCACCAGGTGTTTTAGGCTCCATTGTTTGTGGATCAGACTCTGCAGTTGTAGCAACATAGTAATCCATTTCAGAAAAATGGTTTATCTGCCATCCAAAGACATCTTGGTAGAACTTTTGTGCACGCCCTGACTCATCAAATGGAATCTCAAACCATACTACTTTGTTCATTAAGATCTATTTTTTGTAATAATATTAAAATTATTTTGAATCATTAACATTATCTATCTCACACCTGCTACTGTACTCTGCCAGTGCCCTGCCCCATCCATTCTCAAATGACGATGCGATGTCCGACAGTTGTTCACAGTTCAACCCAGAGATGTAATTGGGCCCATATTCTTGTTTTTCTTGAGGCTCATTTGTTGTGGTCGTTGATTTGTCCAAAAATGAGTAGTCCTGGTTTTCCAGTTCCTCTACAAGTCCGGTAAGTTTTGAGGCAGGAAGTGATGATGATTCAACATCTGATCCTAATTGTTTTTTCTGTGTTGATTGCTGCTGTTGTGATGGTATCTCAATTCCCAAAAATACGACTGCAACTGCCGCCATTAAAACAAACATCACAAACACTGCAAAGGTGGTTTTTAGTTTGGAATCTATTGCATTGATATTTTTTCCTTCTGTATTCAAATCAATTGAGTATAATTAATTTTTTTAAAAGACTAGTATTCTATTTTTTATCTTTTACAAATTATTTTTTGAAACAAATTTTGAATTCAGTATTTGTAAGAAATGGCTCATCCTCAATAACAAAAATTATTCATATGGATTTTACCATTTTTGATTCTGGATCTAACGTTTTGGTTGTATCTCCAAAAAATCTTTTTCTTAAAGAATCTGTAGTAAGGGGATTTAGTTTTGCAAGAAGATGACCATTTGGTTTAAAATGGTAAGCCCAAAATTCTGATTCTATATTCTTAGTTTCAGGATCTTTATAATGCATCAAACAAGGCCAGAGTTCAAACCATTCTTCCTTTGGGGATTTTGGATCATCTACAAGTCCATATATTGCCATCCATGTCCCAAGATTGAAATATTTACCTGCATGTACTGGAAAATGCGTATGCCCCATTACTACAAATCTAGTATCTGGTGGACATGAGATTTTATTTTGTCCTTCACCCATAGTGTTTTTGTCGATTAATAATTTAGAGGCATGTTCTATAAGATAATTGTCTGAATCGTTGAGTATTTTTTCTATTGCCTGTGTTCCTAAATATTTTGCAATTTCTTTTGCAAGAGGTCCTGTGGAACTAGCCGCTGTCGAAGTGTTGATCCATTTTTTGTACCAATAAGACATTCTATGTAAGGGTCGTACATTGTCTATTGGGATGAAAGGTCTTTTTTTCAAATTGGAAAAAGGATTGAAGTTTATAATCTGAGGTTCCAATTTCATTGCAGCTAATCCAATGGTAGGTCCAACACCACTAGTAGATTTGTAGTTGGCTTTGTCAAATTGATGTCCATGGATACCAAAAATCTTTAATTCTGAATTATAGTATGTACGGCCAATTTTTGTCATCAAGGGAATGTAAGATTTTGGAGTTATCGGATCATGATTTCCCAAAATGTGTATTATAGAATTACCATCATCTTTGAATTTTTTTAGTACTGAACCTAAAGGTTCATGTTTAAAGTTTGTTCCTCTAGATCTACATTCCATGAGATCAAAACAATCTCCAAGTAACACCAATTCTAGACCTTTAAATTCTTCTTGATACCTGTTCTTGAACCTTGTTTGTTGTGCTTGTAGAAATGCCCCAAGGAAATAAGCTTTAGATATTCCATGGGGCATACCTGCCATTTGATCGAAATGATTTATAAAAAAGTCATCCCCAGCTGTTGAATCTGCAGGGTGTAAATCACTAACAAATATTGTAAATGGATTATTACTAACAACATTTTTTACCCATATCTTTTCATCGTCAATTATTTTTGAGGGATCTAGGGTAGGAGCATTTGGGCCAAACTTTACTTTTTTACCTTCATTTTCATCTTCTTTAGAGAATACATTAGAATCATCTAATCCTAGTGCTTTTCTAATTACATCTTCATCATATTTTCTATAAAAGAAGTTTTTTATTCCATTAACCCCGCCATGTTCAATTAAAGTTTTAGCTAAAGTATCTCCATAATCTACTTCGGATCTCTCAAAGTATTCATCTATTAATCTAGGTAACAAATGCGAGTCTGCATCTTCTAGTTCAAAGATTTCAGCTGAATCCGCTTCTACAGCAAATAGTTCATGCTCTTCAGTATTAATTGTTATTTTAGAAGGATTTAGTTTTACTAATGAAGCAGCTTTTACAAAATTGTTATCCATCACTTCTTCGAAAACATGTCTTATTGTACTTGTATCAATTTCTGTGATGTTAGTTTCTTTCAAGAGTTTATCAGTAAAATCAACTGTCTTTATTGCCTTATCTCCATCAACACCTCTAGAAACTAAAGATCCTATTGCTTTAGAAACATCCCATTTTGTCTTTATGTTATTTGAATTTATCACAAAAACATCAGGCAATGCTTAATTGAGTGTTGGGATGTATAAAAAAATTATGGGTATTAATTGAAAAAATATATGAAAATAAATTCTAAAATTAATAATTTATTAGATCACAAACAATCATCTATTTAGAAAATGGTATTTAATTTATCGTTCTTCTCTTCTTTATCTTCAAAAAGGATAAAAAACAATACTGAATGATGGTCTCAAGAAATGATATCTGATGATGGTTTTCTATAAGGAATTGAGTTTCTAGTTGAGGATGGAATTATTATAGTCTGAATTTATTTCACGATATCATGTTATGTTGTATTAGTCAAAAAGACATTTCCAGTTTGATTTTCTTTAAGGAAATCTTTCACTAGGTCAAGAGAAAGGGCTAAAACTTTGATTGTTGCGGACTTTGACGAATTCTCTCAAGAATTGAAAATCCAACTATTTCAAAAACAGTGTTTTATCAAATTCAATATGTCATAATAATGAATGAGAACGAAAAACATATTTTATTATTCCTTACAACATCTTTGCTAATTATCACAAGTTCAGTGATAGTGGTATTAATTTTTATTTCCATAGAAACAACAGAAGTCCATAGTCATACTGACTGTTTGAGTTCATTTAATCCTGAGGAAGGTGTTTGTTTTAAATCCCTTGTTTCAAAAGTTTCAGATGGGAATACCATAATAATTCAAAAACAACCAATGTTTTCACATGTTAATTCAATAACACTCTCAATGATATCTACAGAGCCCATTGATACAATTAATGGTATAAACTCTAAGACTTTTCTGAGTTCAATATGTCCCGTTGGTAATGCGATATACATTGATGAAGATGGTGATGATAGATATCAATATGATAAGATTGGATTAGTGTTTTGTGAAGGAATTTCTATTTCATTAAATGAAATCATGTTAGAAAACGGTTATGGTTCAATTGACAAAGAACAATGTCTGACCTCAGAATTTGGTAAAGAGGATTGGGCCGTTCATCATGGCTGCTAACTAATAATTGATCACAAAAAACAACCGTATAGTCATCATCATCACTACCTGTCGTGAACATGCTTTATCCATAATCGAATAGAGATGTAAATTGCGATTCCAAGAATAACAATGTGAACAATCCCCGGAATGTTGTGAACCAACAGAGAAAATCCTATGTCATTTGTTATTGTAGGCGATTCATTGATGCTGTGCTCTTTTAGAGAACCATTAAGAACATTGTCTATCTCTATGGAGATTACAGACGATATGACGATGGGAAATATTATGATTAGAAATTTAACCAGTCTTGTCTTCCACGGACTGCCAGTGATTGTCATTTTTTAAACGGTCTGATTGCCTTGTAGGTTCCATCTTTTAGCTGGATGAATAATGGTGGATATCCGTGTGGATTTCCTCTTCTGTATCCTGCGAATATCTTTCTGAAAGTGTCCTTGTTTTTTGGCCTACAAATCTTGGTTGCCTGAAGCGGAGTGAAAGGTTCAGATAGTTTCTTGGACGTGATTGCCTTTACAACCTTGAGATATGCTTGTGATGCCATTGTACTATATCATGTTGTCATATATTGGAGTTAATATGAATTTGGTATGATTTTTTTTATTTCAGACATTATTATTATTCCATCTCCATTATTATCATGACATAGTATCCAAAGATTGTAGCTGAGAACTTGATATCTGTGACATTTTTGTAGAATTTTAATTTTCGGTTTACCTTCTCATCTAGATCCAACAAGTTGGTGGAATGAATCATTTCTATCTGTCTCATCTTTTTTCTACCATTCCCTAAGCTCTCTGCGAATCATTGACTCATCTGAACATGTTATTTTGATATTATCAAGTATTGGACAGTCATATACGATACAGAATTCAGTTTTGTTTGGTATGATGACATCCAGTATTTGATGTTCGGTTCTTTGTAATGTAGTTAAGAGGCCATTGATTAATCGTTCAATATCTAAATCACTTTGATTGTAATTTTGTGAACAATATAGGATTTGTTTCATGTAGTATGATTAGAGAATTTTATTTAACTGCCTGATTTTCGTTTGGAAAATCCGAACATAATCATCCATCATTTCATGGAATCATGAAATAGAAAACAGAAGAAAACGTCATCACAAAAATATCAGCTTATAGGTATAATTGCGAACTTTTTGATTGTCGGGCAGTTTAGTGCAGTTTACTCTATTTTGTGCCTGATTAGCCCGTAATTTAGTGCAGTTCATCCAGAAATTGATCCTGATCTTCTTGATCTTCTTGATCTTCCTGATCTTCTTGATCTTCCTGATCTTAAATGCAAAAATTTCATAGTGTTTCATGGAAAAGACTATGCGGTTTGTTCGAAACGTTTGGATGGAGGGGAACAGCTCGATTTGCATTGCCATTCCCTCTGAGATTGTAAAGAATCTTAACCTCACTCAGGACAGTTTCCTGTACATCGAATTAGTTGATGATCTTATTGTAATGAAAAAACATGATCCCAAACTGACAAAAACAGAAAAGACAAAATCCAAAACAATCAATGAGATGGAATCTGAAGATAATTCTCAGAAAGCCTCAGAGATTAAACAAAATTCTGAAACAACATCAAAAACAAAGGACAAGGAATACAATCCGTTAGATGAAGTGTTTTAGATTACAAATGCCTTGACATTGTCCTTGTCAGTTACCTGAGAATCATAAATCTCTTGCAGTCTCTTGCTCTCAGACCAGCAGTGACACATGTCAAATCCCATGTCTCTCCACTTTTCCATGTTGAGTCTTGCATGTTCTGGATGGCTTCCAAGCTCGCTTGCAGATTCAATCTCTATGCTGATTGACTTTTCATCCTCATAGTGATATCCTATCAGGTCAGAGCGATACTTTCCCTTCTCCACTCCCTGAGATGCCATAGTGATGAAAATTCCCTTCTCCATGTATTTTTCTATGACCTTTTTTGTCACTCTTGGGATGTCATCAGCTGTTCCTATCTTAGTGTCATCAAATGTAAAGTAATCATCAATTGTTTTCTGGGAGAGAAAATATTTTACATTCCTGGTGGAATCATCCTTGTCAATGATGCCGTCTTTAACCATCTTTTTTAATATAGCTACAACGTCATCTCGAGTCTCGGCTCTTACCTGTTTTGTAATTTCTGTCAGCTGAAGCTTATCGTTTTTGTGCAAAACTGTCATGATTTGCCATTGCTCTTGTTCAGGCAAAATAACTGTGATGTATCTCATCCACCTGTCTTTTTCAATTCTTTTTTGCTGTAGGATGGAGGAATTGACATCATTATTGTGATTATTATCTTGTGCCTCAAATGAGCTTTCTACAATACCATCATTATTTCCATACTGCTTCTTTTGCTCTGCGATAAAATCTGACAGAAACTTCTTGTCTTCGTTGATCTCAGGCGGGTAATGAAGCCAAAACTGCATTGGAGTTGGCTGCTCCTCACCTGGTGCTGCCCGCATCTTTATAGTCCAGCGAAAATCCTCCTGGGATGCAAGCTGTGAGGTAATCTCACTTGAGAATTGTGGGTCCCATATTTTTGCTAGTTTTGATGCATCTTTTCCTGAAATTCTGCCAGCCAGCTGAGTTCCACAGTTTCCTGTGATTTCTTCAAGCAATGTGTCAGATATTTGAGCTGTAGTTTGATGGGCCAAAAGTAATCCCAATCGATATGATCTAGCTTGGGACAAAATCATCGGCAATACTTGCAAGTCAGAAACTATCTGGAATTCATCCAAAGCTAGTACGACATGATTTCTGTCCTCTTCATTTTCAATTTGAGCTGCCCTTTCCTGAATTGTAAACCATAATTTTATGACAAATGCCTGTATTGCCAATGGTTGTACGTGATGTGCCAAATGCAATAAAGATATTCTAACAACAGTGAACTGGCCTGGCTTTATCAGGTCTTCAAACTTTACTGTTCCATGTCTGACGCAAAAAACCTTTTTTAAAATTGGATCAGTTGCAAACTGTTCTACTCGGTTTAGTAATGGAACAAATGATTCTGGACGCAGTGCTGCAATTGATGTTAGTGCTTGCTTCATTGCATCTGACTCTGGCATTCCCATAGCCTTGAACATTATCTGCAAGAATTTTTCTTGTTCATTTTGGATGTTGATGATGATATCATACATGTCAAGAAAAGTTGGTGCATCATTGTTTTGATACATGTAAAATAACAACACGCGAAATATTCTCTCCATCTGCACAAAGCTTTGCTGCTGGTTGTACCATTCCTTTAGGATCTCCATGAAAT